>LGRX02006582.1:40463-56380 GCA_001247695.2 Cymbomonas tetramitiformis
CCCCCTCGTGTGCAATGAAGGAGTCACCCCTGCTGCGTCATCTTTGGACCAATTTTGTTAGCACCTAAGTGCGGCTTATCCTTGGATTGATTCCGCTGGCGCCACGTAGCCACAGAAGCTGGGCGATACAATGTACCCACACCGGGTATCTGAATTCAGAGGAGTTCGGAGAAAAGGATTCAGCGCACACTTCGGGACACTTCTCCGGAATTTCCAGAGCTCACTGGTGGAGAATGGGACCCCCTAAGCCTCACTGGGCGACCCGAGCACCTTGCTGTCCCAAGGGCGGAAGCAATTCGGTTCATCATTCTCAGCTCTGACCTTGCTGTCCCAAGGGCGGAGGCAATTCGATGCATCATTCTCAGCACTGACCTTGTGCGCCCGCCACCGAACTGCGCATGTAACCCCCTACCCCCAACACCAACTCTATGGGAGTGAGCCCCTTGCGCGGGACATCCTGCGAGGAAGCTGCGGTCTTGACTCCTGCACTCCACCCTTGCACTGCAACTATTGTTCCGCACTGTTTTTACTTGGTGTCACAGCCCCGCATACGTCTGTGTGTCCCAAGCCTTCCTGGTGGCCAATCGTGCACCAAGCAGTCGTCGCCTTCCCGACAACTGTTCATCATTGTTAATTCTGGCACGGCCAGCAACCTCACCACGTGGGACGGGAATGTGTGTGTGTGTGTGTGCTATTTTGTTACGGCCCTGTCCTGTTCCTGGATGCTTCTCACACGCTGGGATGATGGTGGGCTGGCTTTTGTCGGCAGACCTCATGCCGTTCAGTATGTCTGCCTCGGCAGAGAGGGAGGCTTCACGGTGACACTGCGACAGAGAGGGAGGCTTTACGGTGACACTGCGCAAACGGGCTGAAGGAATTTGAAACGGACCGAGCAATTTGCACGCGAGGGAACCCACCATGCCCAGCACTTGGGCAATCACCTGCGGGGGGATGTGCGCACCGGGGGGCGTCGTGCGGATGCAGGGAACACGAATCAGGCGCGCCAGCTCTTTAAGCAGCAGACGGACATCTGCCGGGTGCGGCGAGCCACGCCACCCTCCTTGCCCCTCTCACTTCTCCCGGATACAGTCTCATTGAATGGCAAGACTCCTCGCAGATGTAGTATCTCGCTGTATGTTGCGTGTGTCGCTTGTCTCCTCGCTGTATGTTGCGTGTGTCGCTTTGTCTCCTCGCTGTATGTTGCGTATGTCGCTTGTCTCCTCGCTGTAAGTTGCGTGGAGGCGGCTGCAGACGCAGTTATCTGGCAGTTCCCCGGATTTTCGGGCCGCTCGTGCTGGAGGCCACTTTCAGTCCCTGGCAAGGTCGCTTGCGGATGCTCAGAAGGCTCGTGGGTGAGGTGGCTCAAACCGCGAATGCATGCTGGCTTTCAGCGCGGCGGCAAATTAGCGGCCGGATGGCTGAGCGCGACGTGAGGGCTCCCGGCCTTGAGCTCAGTGCTCGGTGGAGCCCCGGGCCCAAGCTCCTGACGTGCGCGCCGGGGAGTGTGACCCCCAGCGCGGTGGAATGTGACCCCCGGCACGGTGGAATGTGACCCCCAGCACGCCGGGGAGTGTGACCCCCAGCGCGGTGGAATGTGACCCCCGGCACGGTGGAATGTGACCCCCAGCACGCCGGCGAGTGTGACCCCGGCACGGTGGAATGTGACCCCCAGCACGCCGGGGAGTGTGACCCCCAGCGCGGTGGAGTGTGACCCCCGGCACGGTGGAATGTGACCCCCAGCACGCCGGGGAGTGTGACCCCAGCGCGGGGGCATGGAGAAGCCTTGCACAATTTCCAAGGCAGTCGCATGGCTGAGGGGTGCCGGATATGAAAGGGAGTGCGATAATCAGCGCGAGAAGACGATGAAAAGTTTGATGAGAGCATGATGCCTCATGCCCGGGTCCCTGGAGCTGAGGGTCCCTGGAGCTGAGAGTCGTCTCCAGTGGAAGGGCTTCACAGGGCGGGCCTGCAGCGCGGGCGGCCCTTCAGCCCTAAGAGCTCCCCCTGATTTGGGGGCTAGCTGAGTGGGGGGTTGGAGGGGTGCGGGAGATCTCGGTTGCCAGGAGCTCGGCATCCTCGGCGGCAGGCAGCACGTGCGGACGCTGACGCGGTGGTCGAAGCTGGAGCGCAAAATGAAGGACAACTCCCGGGCACGCGATGTGCTGCGGGACCCCCTCCGGGAAATTTTTCAGGCGGCCCCCAAGTTATCACTCTCTGAGGTGCCCCCCACCCCCCTCACTCTGCTGCATGGGGTTCAGCAGCCAGGGCATCGAGGGAAGCCCGGCAGGGGACTCGATGGAGTTGCTGTAGTAGAAGGCTGCTGCTCGAGGAAGGGCGCAGTGGCTGATGGAGGCTCCGAGGTCCTCTGGCAGTCCGTCCCACTGTGAGTGCTGGACTTGCGGCCGGGCAGGTTAGTGCCCTGCTCCGTGATCAAGGCTTCAGGGAGTGCAGTCACCGGCACGTGCTGTCATCACGGACGCCCTCGTCTGGTGAGGCCGGTTGTGTGCTTGACGTGCTCGCCGGGGTGCCGGCTGGGGGCTCTCGCCAGCGCAATGCGATGCGCCCGCATGTGGTGTGCCTCATCCAAGCACTCGCGCTCGCAGAGAAGCGATGCAACAATGCTGACGAGGCGCGGCGGTGCGTCTCCCTCGAATATCCGCTCGAGCCCGCTGTCGCCCGCTTGCTTTCACACCCGCCGCACTTCCCGGGTCGCCTCTGGTGCTCCGCCCCCCCCCCTCCTGCGCCCTCGTGCCAGCTGACAGAGCTGTTGTGCTGCGGCGCTGCGGTACGGAGCGTCCGTGGTTGGCTGAAGCCAGAGGGTGGCTCGCAGCCACTGGTGTCTTGACCACCGAGCCCGGGCACAGCCACCAGCTCGCTGCTCAGCACGCCAGGTGGCGGGGGAGGGCTGGGCGCAGGCTGCTGGAGATAGGGGAGCGCATGGACCCCAGAAACGTGCACGTGCTGCAGGCGCGCGGCGTGCTGGAGTCGCAGTGCCAGAACGTGGCGCTGTCCCGGAAGTACTTTGCGAACGCCGTGGAGTGCGCCCCGGGCGATACCCGCGTGCTGCAGGCGTGGGGCGTGATGGAGGGAGCCAACGGGCGCTATGAGGCGTGTCGGAAGATCTTTCAGAAGGGCCTCGACCTCGACCCGCATAGCTCCTACATCCTGCAGGTGAGCGCCCTCGCCTGGCAAGCAGTGCGCTTCTGACTCCCTTGGCGGCGCGCCTTTGCTGCTGCTGCCCAGGCCGCGCTGACGCTCTGCTCTGACCTGCGCAGTGCTTTGCTCGCCAAATTACTGTGCGGTCCCCCGAATCATGCGCCACTTCCTGCGGAGCCACGTCACCTAAGCAGCGACTGCTGAGGAGGCGAGCCCGGACTGTGAAAGCTGCGCAGCCATGTTATCCGTTGGATCGAAGGCATTGGAAGGCATCTGATGGCCGCTCAGATAGGCAGTGTCTGCTGGATCACCCCCTTCTCTCGCGGAGTTGGCCGAGGGTTCGGGGGGATGAGGTGTGCACGCAGGCATGGGCAGTGGCTGAGGGCCGGTTTGGCAACCACGGCGAGGCCCGTGCTCTCTTCTCGCGCGCGGTGGGACTGCTGCTTACCTAATGCCTCATCGAAGAGCTGAGAGAAGCCCACGTGTACTCACTGCACCAAATTCTCGGAAAGAGCTCTTTCAGTTAGACCAACTTCCCCGGGGGAGATGTGCAGTCATCTTGAACATATAATGCCAGCTCTGTTAGTGCATTACTATACGCCGTTCCAGTATCCTCAATCACCAGTTCACTCAATCACTCAATCACCCAATCACCGAGAAGACATAGGAACTTGCAAGGCACTTCCCCTTTGCTTTGCTCTCACCTATAACATGCTATGCCGTTGAGAGAGGAGATAGCTGCAGTGCACTGCCCTCTGAGAGGATGGATTGCGCCGGCTGCAGGTACTCGTGGATGAGTGCAACCCGGTGGTGTGGCAGGTCGGTGAACACCCCAAACCCTCTGAATCTCCTCAAAGCCCCCCCTCCCCCCTGCAGCAATGCATCAAGGGGAAGCATACAAGCTTTGCGCTTACAGACCCTCTGGGTGCCTCAGGCCCTCCGGTTGCCTTGAGGCGAGGAACCGCGCGCCTCCAGATCAGAGGATGGAGGAGTGGGGAGGGGAGGGCTGCGGTAACAGGCATGGGGCCGAATGGAGGAAGATGCTGGGCACCTGATGAGAGCGCAGCAGCTCTTCCGCCGCGGGCTTCAAGCTAATCCCACAAACCTACACACTCTGCAGGCGTGCGCGCGCCTCCATCGCTTACAGGGTGCGTCCCCGAGGTGTCTGGACAACAAGCCGACTGGTCCCAAGTGGAGGACGGCCACTCCCCATTGTGCTGCCGCCCTGGTAGTGGAAGAGTGCTCATTCTCCATCCAAAGCCTTGGAGCACTGTGGAGTGATCTTGCTGACATTGCTTTGCGCTTTCACTCCAGCGATGTGCTTTCACTACAGTGCTTCCATACTGGCGAAGTTGACAGATCAGATACAGTTTAAGTTGCGTCATATTGTGGCAGCATCATGTGATTTCTTGGATGTCTAACGTGAGCTGATGCTGCCGTCATGCTGCCGCAGCCAAGGCCTGAAATCCAATAGTGTCCGATGATTGTCTAGAGAAGTCCCACCACTGCATGTCTATGAGATGTCTGAAGACCCTTGGGTGAGTGGAGCTGACAGGAGAGTACAACCGCGGACGTCTGCTGCTGCGACGGGCAGTGGCACTGGACCCAGACAACGCCCCAGTACTGCAGGAATGGGGGCACCTTGAGCAAATGGCAGGCAACCAGGATGTGGCGAAGGAACTCTTCCGGTGATTCGCCTTTCCATCCCCCGCTGGCTCCTGCGCTGTGCCCTGACATGCAAATTACAGAGATGAAGAGAAATAGGCAGAAAGATGGGAAATGCCTTCAGGAATCTTGTGTGCAGCAAAGGCTGAGGTGGTACACGCGATCCTGGTGGGCAAACTTGTGATGAGACACTAACGTTGGATTGCCTAGCTGGAATTGATTAAGATGCCATGGGCCATATTGCAACATGTGATCTTGAACTTCAAATTCTTGGGATGTCTGCTTGGAAACTAACTGGCATACGGACGTTACGCGGGGCGGGGCGGATGGGGCATCAGGCGTGCACATCGTCTTGATATGCAAAGGAAGTACCAAGAAGGGTAATAAATGGAGACAGTAGAGGGATGGTGATTTGTGTAAGCCTTGAAAGGGATTCTCCCAATGATCAGCTGTCCACGTGACGGGTATACATCAAAAGGAATACGAGTAGATGAATGTGTCAATAGCAAAATAATGTGTGGCCCAATGTGATATGACTAGCAATGTACAAATGTTTAGTAACATGCTAGCTGTCATGGTTGGTGGCGGGATTTAAATTGTGGGCATGACAGCACATTGCACGGATTAGTTGATATCAAATCGTTTCTGAGAATCTTATGAACTGAGTTGAACTATTATGTGTTGCTTACAATGCTTTCGGAGATGGTGATCGCATTGCATTCGGGGGAGTTCGAAAGTTTCTTCGAGGAGTGAATGGCGTCCATTTGGTGGGTTGTGGGCAAAGTGCACAGAAATGAGAGTGTAAACCCCCCAATCGAAAACCATTGAGAAATCTAAAGTACACGGCTGTTTCCATATACGAATTTAATTTGTTTTTAACTATGCTACCGGTATTGCATATTGATGAACATGGGAGAGCAGCGCCGTGCACAAATACCATCACCGATTGCTTGGGACATGGAACAATCAATTGCCAAAGAAAATACGAGCCCAAGAGTGACGTGCATTCCAGAACCCGAAATTGCCATGGGTGGTCCAATGCGGACCACCCCTGCTTTGTTTGCCACTCGTATGTTGACGAAACAAAAAGAATCGCCAGAGTCGCATGATATGTTGTGTGTGTGTGTGTGTGTGGCCTATCCTTGGACCGATTCCTTTGGTATCCCATGACCACAAAGGATCGGCTGCACTATGTGCCCTCACCATGGGTGTTTGGGTGTGTCTATGTCTAGCTTCAGCGACTTTTCTAGTCCCATTAGTGGTGGTCTGTGAAATTTTGGCAGACGAAAGAGTCCCCAGTGCGCAACCCGAGCAACCCAAAAATCCATCAGGGGCTGTCGTCTAGTCCCAGAGTCCCTGGCACCCTTCTCCCATTTTCCTCTCTGCCACGTGTGGGCGGGTGGGTAAACAAATATGGTGCACCAGTCAGACGACTGGTTTTTTCCCTAGAATGCATCCGTTCGTGTGAAAGGAACGTGAACACTCTGTTGCTCATCAGAGAGTGAGCCGCAAAACCCTCGTTCCAGTTATTTCTGTTTCCTGGAAATGACGGTTGGTCAATCCCGCAGATGCAGGGTCTGGAATGAAGCCTAGCTTATCTCCGCGCCACCGACGGGTGGCCAGCAAGTATGTGCGATCGTTTTTTTAATGATTAGCAACACGGTCTCGTGTGTGACATCCGTTCCCCCGACTTAGCTAACCGACGTCGTAACTAATCAGGGATCGCTCATCACAACAATTTGAGTGAGTGTCAACAATTATCACCCAAGGCTTTGAATTTATGGATTGAATTTATCAGCTGTGGCAGAGCTGCGTAATCGGTAGTATGGGTTTTGTCTCAGCTTGCATTGGTTGGTTTCAGAACTTGAGCCGTTCACGTCTGAGCTACTCTGAATAACCAAAATGAGAGACCATCGGCTCATTTCCGGTGTTTTGAGCACCAAATCAGGGGTAAGCACGTGTCCCCACAATCATAATATTCAACCCTTGCGGTGATAGTTGCAAAAGTAACGCAAGGTACACAAAGGCGCAACAGCATACGCGCAAGTTCGCTAGGATATCACAATAAGGTATTTGCCAGAGTCAACAAATTGTCTAGTTCCTTAGCGGTTGTGGTCCATCAGACTTTGACAGATGAAGGGCGGGTCCCGGGTGCGACCAAAGCAGCCCCTAAGCCTAAGACGAGTTGTCTTGCCCAAGAGTCCCGGGTAACCCCCCAGTTCTCGGCCAAGGAAACTAGAGTTCCCATCCGTGTTGGAATTAGCTAGCATCGTCTCGTCTCTACAGCAGCCACCATGGACCCGGACACCAACTTCGACCTGGCTAGGCGGTGCTCCTGCGTCATTTCATGATACTCGGCAACTGCATCCGAAAGCCAGTCCCCCGAGGGCTTAACTAAGAATTTAGGCATTATAACCCAGGTTATAATTCAAGTATAGTAGCCCATTTTGGACATCAGCGGTTACAACAGGCGGCAATATTTGCCTTTTGCCATATCGCATATCACGACTATTAAGGAAATCGAGAAAGCGAATGACGACTTGTGGATCAATACGAATAGAATGTCTAACGTGCCGGGAGATAGAAATCTGCGTCGAAAGGCGGTCGCATTCTATGTCCCAAGCCTCCCAAGAGGTACCCGAGTACTGCCACAAAGCTACCATAGTAAACACGTACGTGGAGCGGTGTCGGGTATGCCTTCCCCACTTCCAGAATTAGTCACTAGGTGGGGAGATTCAGCCTCGCCAGGGCAAGTCGTATGGACAGCTTAAGGGTGGAACCAATAAAGATGATCATCGTAACCGGGGCTATAAACGCAAACCGGGCTCAAATCTATCAGTACGTATGGCGGGTAATAGTCTGACATCCCAAGACTTCGGATACAGATGGCCCGTGCCGATACAGATGGTCCGTGCCGCTTCTTGCGCTATGCGCACTACAGTTGCAAGTGCCCTACCCTCGTCTCCACCCGACCTAGGTGTACCCCCCTTTCCCCCGATTAACGCCTTCAGGGCGAATGATTCGATTTTGGCAGTATGGGCTCAGCAGTATGATCGCGGAAACAATCATAACTCTCACGTCAGCCAACTACTGGATATGATGTATGAAGTGTTAGTGACTATCGTATTGGGGACTTTGGCAAGTTTCCCACACCCTTCAATGGCCACCACACTCAGCATATCGAGCGAAGGACTTGCTGGAAAATGCAGGGTTACTCAGCTTCTAGCAGGTGAGAAAAAGTATGCTTTATGGAGAGTGATCTGAAAGCTTCACATTAAAGACATGCTACATTTCTCCATGGATAAACGTCACGATTCGTCATTTTCCACTCATAACTTGAAGCCAATAGGGGTGGCATGCTCATGGCGCACGCCCGCAAATGCCCCCAGCAGTTGTTCAACCGAATTTCCGTTCGAATGGGTGACCGCGTCCATTAAGGTGGCCACACACTGTGTACATGATAACGAGGTGCCGTGCATGGCATTTACCTAGCGGTTATACTCGTGGTATACATGGGTGTCTAGAACTAGCTTTATCGTCGCCGAAACTGTAAAACTGAAATCATGGAAAACAGGAATTAGTGTGAGCAGTAGGACTATTCGCACTTGAGGTTTTAACGTGCCTTTAATTGTTTGTGTGTGGGGGCACGATTACACGTGCACGGCATCTTTCCCACTTTAAGAGTCTGATTCCAGAGGGTTGCGCAAGACAGATTCCGTGACCGATATATGTAGGGTTATTGATATTGCGGGCATGTGGTTAATGTTCTGCGTAGGTGGTAGCTGGTAGGCGGCCATCGCCCATCCCCAAGCTATATATAAGAGAAATGAAATTCCACTAGATTGTCCGCAATGTATATGTACTGCACCAATTATCAAAGACATATTAATAGAGGACAGCGCGGCTCATCGGCAAACTAGTAGAGAGACAGATACTCTCCCGCCGGTCACTATTGGTTTTATTGTGATGGTTGAGGACAGCTATAGAAAATGCGGACTGTGCATTTGCGCTACAACCACTTTGCTGCAAGACAGGCACTTGCACTTATCTTTCTGCAAATCGCCAGTGTCACAATCAGTGATCACGCATGCACACAGCACGCCTTAATGAATTCGTATGCCTGATTGACATTTCCAGACATGTCGAGATTACTTAACGAGGTCTCGAAATTTTAAGTGGACGTCTCTTGAGAGTGCTGTGAACGGGACGGTACTGCTGCTATGTTTCTAGGTTTCTTCATGAGTTCACGTTCCTGCGACTTTTAAATATAGACCCTTCTACATATTTCTTTGTTTTCTTTTTGCGAAAGTTAGGTGCAGGAAAATCAAAGAAAGTTTACAAATGAATTTAGTGTCGCTTTGGGCGGCATCTGGGTCAGAAATCGAAAGTTCGTGATATTCCGCATCGCACCTCTCGCGGAAACTCCGATATTTATATCCGACATTGTAAATGGGACGTTTTCATGTTCACCATTTTGCGGTGGTATACTTGTGTAAGCTGAGCAATCGCCCAGCTTGGTGCCTTTTTATTTAGTAATCGTATAGTATTTTTATTTCTGATACCAATCTGATTCAACATTTAACATCAGTCGTGCATATAACTCCGGATCTGCCATTCCTGTGTGACTGGCACACAGTTCCTCTGTCACATATCGTAGCCTGGTCATGTCATACTAATACACTGGCATACTGCTGCCATACTGTGATATCTCGTCGTAGTATCTGCCCCCTAGTACAGTATGTGCAGAAGTGCAGGGGATCCCTGCACTTTTGAATGTGTTTTGCAATGTGCTATCAGAATTGCGCAGTAGCCGTCTGTTTCTAGGTGTGTAGGTTGACGAGTCGTCTGACTGGCTAGGAGCCGCCAGCGGTCTCCCTTTTTCCGCTGTTTCAGATGGAAATAGTGATAATAATAAAACATTTACACTGAGTGAGGGGACACAGTCCTAGGAGGCTGTGACCTTGCACAAGGCAGGCTAGCGCAAGGCTAGGAGCTGCTTTCCCGCTCATAGTGCGCAACATAAGCACATCTCAGCAATCCGCTGAGGAAAACTCAACGAGCAAAAAAAACGCGTCGTGCGCCAAAAAAGCTCGCTGGCGGAACGGTCATCAGCCTGAAGGTGCGTGTTCTGGGCTGCCATAACTTATCTAACAGTACCGGTTAGGGGTATTCTGCCTGTCCCGGCATGGTCAGGGGCGGTGTGTTAGATCAACCTTTAGGGGTAGTTTTACGACTATGGGCTCTGTCACTAGCCCAGGGTAGACCGTAGTCAGTACCGGTACCGCGACCGAACAGATGATTTCGTATTCTCAAAAACCCCTAAACTGTGCACCGATAACATAACGGGCACTAGACTTGTGATACTTACTTCTTTGAGTTACCCGGCAGAAATACTCCTGGCTGGGATAGTATCCCAACATTTACAGGCGAGTAAGATCGATCACGACGTGTTCGTTTAACAGATTTGTGCGTGCATATGTGTTTGTTGGTTCCATTTCGGTAGGGAGGAACAGATGCACCTTCGGTGCGATTAGTGGTGACCATATTTTGCAAACGCACACGTGTTTAATTCAGAAATCGGAAAATTCAGATTTCAGCTATAATATGTATGGCCTATGATAGCTATGATGTGTGCTACGTATGGCATATACCAGATATGACATGCATGCCATAACACACACGGTACATGCAACTGATATGACATGTATGCCATGTACGACATACATTGTGTTAACGCGTTGTGATTTTACTCTGGGGCTTTCAGTACTGAATGTACCGAATGGCATGGCACATATCAAACTATTCGCATCTCGCATATATAACATTTGCTACAACGAGGTTGTGAACTCTGTATGTAGTATCCTGCTCCAGAATAGGAGGGCGTGATCTTGTACTGGATATCCACCCAACGAAAACGGTGAAGTGCCTAGTTAGTCCCGAGGGAAGAGGTCTTCGACTTTCCTTGTCTCAGTACTGAAATATTCCTTTACTAAGTCGTCAGTCACAGCTTTGCGTGCTTCTTGGTGTTTTCCTACCATTGCTTGCAATACCTGTTCCCGGTATCTCGAATAACAGGAGTCAATCACATCGCACCGTTTGAGCACTGCAAGATATGCAAGAGGCAATATCTTTGAATTTTTCAGGAGGACAAGTTAATCAGTAAGACAAGAAATGTCATAAAATCGGTGTCTCGGTACACTTGCTGGCCGTCAAAGCAGTGTCTCAGGACGAGTATTCAACTTCAACCCGAAACGCAGGTGGCCAAGATAGATACTTCAACTGGTGTAGTCATAGTAAGGGGAGCAGGTTTTGCACAGACCTCGATGAGTTTCTTTTTTATTTCACCAGTAAGCATGGCGCCACTGCTGTAGTCCTTACCAATCTGCTCCAGTTCTGCATCATCCTGTGCAAACAGCGCCTCGCTATCTTTCAATGCCTAGCTAACCTAGAGCACAAAGACTACTGAAGCACCGCGATTGCGAAAGTGACAGATTCAGGGGCAGTCGTAGCTGGCTGGGTCCAGAAGCAGGGCCAGAAGCAGAGCAGCAAGGCAGGACTCGCTCACACCTCTGATATAAGGATGGAACAGAACACGGCTTGACGAGTGTTGACATTATGAAAGCAATTCAGCTGCCCGAACTCAGAGAGGCCATGTGGCCTCAGATCAAACAAAGCATGCCTTCTGAGATAGTTTGGCTCTCTGCAATCACGGTTCGAGTGAGGAAGGGGCACCTCAAGGAAAAAGTTGAGGTACTTCCAGGAGATATCCACGTCAAGATTGCCACCGTACAACCGGTGATCCTCGATGGTTTCCCGGCCGCCAGAGAAGGCATGCTTATTGATCTGTGTGCGCAGCTCCGAGAGTCAGGCGATGGCATGGATCCAGGCAAAATGCATCAAGTATGTAAAGAACCGTTGGCTGAGACGTGCAGAACAGCTTCAAGACTCACCGAATCCCAGCACGAGCTCGTCCAACAGCGACTGGCTCGCTTGCTGAGACTCGAGCGTCCGACACAAGCCTAGCCGCAAGCATCTGGAAGCTTGCCTCAACTTGCCTCAACGGAGGGGATGGCATAGCTCACCTTGGTCTTGATTTGTTTTGGCGTGTCTGTGACATAGATGCATGAGTTCTCATCGCTGGCACTCATCTTACCGCTCTCACCCTGCTTGTCACAAACCGGTCTTCAGTATGCCGTCGCACCTCACTGCGGCTTGGACGTGCACCTTGCTCACTGCTGCTCACCTTTAAGCTGGGGAAGAAGCGCGACTCAATTAAAGCAGGCTTATGCCCTCCCATTCGTGGTGCTGCGTCACGGGTCATGCGGAAGTATGGATCCTGCAACTCAACGCGGAAGTAGGTACTCAGTAAGGATGTTTCCTTAGTTCCGTCTGAGGAAAGTCCCTTGGAAGCGAGAACCGGAAATACCTGGTCAATAGCGCAGGGGATTAAACAGCGTAGCTTCTTGCCCTTCCCGAAAAGGTGGGGGAAGGAGTCCGGGAATGAAGGAGCCGCCTGCACACGAAGCACGGCCATATATCGGTTCAGTAACATGCACAAGCGCCTACTTACATTGGTTGGCAGCATATCTATTGGGAGCGGAAAAACAGCGTTGGTGACACTGAAGCGAGGGAACAAACGTTTCTCCTGTGCTTCGTGCGAAGAAAATATTGTCCAAAACGCAGCAACGTGGATCACAAGTCTCGAAGGGATCCGTATTTCGATCCCTCCGCAGTGTGCGAAGGTCACCTGCACCGGAGGAAACGCGATTTTTGCGATCGGGTCTTCAAACTTGAAACCGAAAATGCCTTTTGCCTGGTTGAAAGTGACACATTTCGCGATGGACACCATGTTTTGATAGAACATCCCGCCGACGTAGTCAAAGTCGTTGAATATGAAGGTGTTCTGCAACATCCCAAAAGGCAACACACGTCGGACAAGCAGTCGCCAGATTTGGAATCTTATCGGAGCATGTACACGCGGACTCCACACGCGCTACGTTCCGAGCGTATCGTAGCACGTACACTCATCGCCCACAGACAGATGATGACCGTATCTCAGCTCGTTCAAACAGTGCGCGCAAGTGTATCACACTCAGTAAGCACGTGTGGGTTACGCCGGTCTGTCATTCTACACTTCAACGCACACGAACCCGAAACAAACGTACCTCTGCAGGAGCTCGGGCAATCAACGGGAATCAAGCATAAGTGAAGCAGTGCTAAACCGAGCTTCCTTTAAAGCTTGTAAGTCGAGCACCAAAAGCATGGCCCAGAATCTCAAATAGCCATTAACCTACCCTTTTGTCGAAACCGCAAGCGATGATGTCTTTCGCATTCTCAAAGGCCAGTCTTCGAGATTCCTCTATCTGTTGAAAAACAATTCGGGCTGACTTAGTGAGAGGACCGCAGCAGCACCTCAGCAGTTTAACAACCAGAGGACGAGACGGCTGTATGGTTGACAGATATCGCGGGCTCTACCGAGATGCCCTTCCAGATGCACTTCTCGTCATCAGTAAGTTGGATGACCAAGGGGACCTTAAAGGCTTCTTGCAGATACTTGGTGAACATGAAGGGAATCAAGTGCCCTAAGTGCAGTGACTCAGAAGAGGGACCCTGCACACATAAAGAAAGGTGAGCTTTCCCCGCCAGTTCTCTTTGTCGAGGGTCGATGCAGGTTTGCAACAAACTTTTCTTGAGTTTGATATTTAAGGGTTTAGCGTCTTCAATCACCAAGAGTAGAGGAAGATGCCGTTTCGAACTATTTCGTGGAAAGAGGTCTAAGAACAAAGCTACTGAGCTGAAAGTTCAGGTTGGCGCTAGCCGTCGTGAACAAACACGTCAGCTTCCGTTGGAAAAATACAGAGATAGTAAAAATTGTGCAGGAATTTTGGGTGAAACTCACCCGTCCAGTGTAGAGATAAAAACTCTTTGGATCCTTTTCGTAAGCGTCCAGTAGGGCCTTCAAGTCCCTTGAAAAGTGAGCAAGCACCCACGTGATGCAGCAGACCATCAGGCGTACGACTGGGTAAAACGTTGTAGACGTTATCACACACAGCATTGTATCATACAGTGTGCAGCGTAGAAGGTGTCTCAGACATGGTGCTACGTTTCGACAGTTTGACATGCTATTTTATTAACCTGCCGCCTCAAGAGCTCAAGGCTTGGTTGCGGTTTTAGCTCCAAGCTGAAAGAAATATTGCAACAGAATAGCACACCTGTGCGCAAAAAATACACCACGTGCAAGAAGAGGGTGCGCTGGTACTCCAGTCAATTTTTCCACCCTGCAGCTCGGAACATCCCACGTCATAAATTGAATAGAGTGGGATAGGGTGGTTGTAGAATCCTGGAAAATGCAGTGAAAATATATAAAAGTTTAAACAGGTAATACCTCTCAATAAGTTCCTTATCGATTTGCTGGCAACCCCATTTCGTGAGCAGAGCGTCATAATCGATCTTGCCATCGGCTCCACCTTTCACGGACCAAGGATCAATTTCCTGAAGAGTGACAATGTGCGGAGTCAACGGGAAACATACCAACCCAGCTATTCAGAGCAACAACTCAGCGATCACGATATTGCGCATGCAGCAATACAGCAGTACACTACTGCGTGCAGGGTACTGACCTGTTCCCCGCCCTCCTGTTTAGCAGTGGATGTCGTTTCAGTGGGCTTTTCTTTCGTGTGAGATCCATTGCCCTCACCAGTAGGGCTCCAATATGTGGACATAGAGCTCATATTTCTGTTTGTCAAGGTATGTGATATCTACAACCAAAACAGAACAGATCGATGATTCGGTACGAAATTTGTTGAGTCAATCAACACGGATGGCAGGTGGAAAGAGATTTCGTTCGCCCCGATTTCGTAACATGGGCACAACGTGTTACCTGACCCTGAATGAAATAAGCACTTGAAAGTTGAGGCAATAAACAGAAGTCAAAACAGCGCAAGACTGCTCGTGAAGCGCTTCATTCGCAATAAAACAGAATTATGGACCGGAGGAGGAGCGCGTTGGGACACGACAACGCATCCAATAACACAGACAGTGGGGGTTACCAGCGCACGCACTGAGAATGTACAGTAGCCAAGGTGCGCTAGGCACAGGAAGCTTTGTGGATCTTATTTCTGGTGATCAGGAGCAGTGTTCCGGTAACCTGACGCTCGCGCTCTGACGGGAGGAACAGATATGATCGTCGTCATGTCTTAATGTGTGTACAAGTAATCGGAACACTGTGACACACTCAAGAAGTGGTCTGTTTTTGCCAAGACGGTGTTCATAAACACATTGTAACCGACAGATTCAACTACAATTTTGCACACGGACGGACAGATTTTGCAAATTCATTTTGGCATCCAACACGATTCCATCTTGCCAATGCGAAACCGCCACGGCTGCAATAAATTAAACCCCAAAGCGTTTACACAATTTTCAAAAACATGTTGATGTAGGGTTCCAGGATCCAGGCCGTCATTTTTGTATCAATTATCTTTTGCGATCTTCATGAGGGTACAGGTTTCAAGTTTCAAGTATCAACTATCATCAACTTGAGGTTGTCAAGCGAAGGGGTATAAACTAAGGGGATGCCACGCCCAGTATGTAACGCGGCGGCTACAAGACGCACGCGCCCACAGCCGTTCGTGTCACCTCTCATTCAGATGCACCGTTAGATCCCTCTCGAATGCCATTTTCCTCGCTTCTCAGCGTTTTCAGTGTTTTCAGAATCGCTTCCTGGCTTCCAAAAATTGAAAATCAGTTCTCGGCGGAAAGTACATACTGCCCTTTCCTGCTGCGATATATTGCAATATGTATACTTGAAGTGTGCATATTGCAATACCATCCATCAGCACGTTGCCCTCAACTCTACCGCATTGAGCATATTCACATTTCGCACTCTAGTTTTCAGATGTCTTGAGCAATGTGTAAGATCTAGGTTACGATCCAAAAAAATCGGTTCTCTAGCACTATGATTCTACTTTGCGAGTCACGGGCTGGGTGCTGCACCGAACATATCTACTAGCATTCTTACGTTATATCTAGTGATGCAATAATGAGAATCTCCCATAGAGGCGAACTTTTGGACATGCACTTTGCATTTGTTGTTG
>LGRX02006583.1:0-21944 GCA_001247695.2 Cymbomonas tetramitiformis
GTGTCGACACTGGTACCGGTTCAGGATCGGATTCGGATCCGGTACGCACGGACCCCCACGGTCCCATCCCCGACGGTACGACCTTTTTGACGGTCTCATCGTGTACCGGAACTGATGGACCCAAATAATACGCGGTCTCACCACGTCCCAGTACCATCGATACTGAACTAGCTACGGTCTCGGACCCGACGGACCCAGAGATAACACGGTCTCATCGTGTCTCAGCACCGTCGATGCCAAAAAATATCGAGTCCTTCTCATCGTGTATCGGAACCGACGGGTCGACCCGTCAGTGTCGGCTCCCCCAAAATCTTCAACACCGCTGGTTGTGGTGCCTCCCACGCTGAACGTTATAATCGTGACAAGTGGATTCTTGAGACGAAGCTTGGGCTCTCTCAGCTCTCACAAAATGTTTTTCAAGGACTGTAAGGGCTCCTCTCATCAGTGAACGAATAACAGCCGTGCTGTAGGTATATAGTATAGTAGGTATAATGCCATACTGATAGGGTTTGCTGATCGGGCCATAACATACGCGTCACTTATCCAATCGTCGTGTGATTTTGTGTCACGTGTAGAGGAGTTCAATGCCGTCATTTCAAGCTATCGAACGAAGGCATGCGGTCAGTTTTCAGTGCAATCGGGATTTTCAGGGAAACGTGCGACATATGTCGCCATAATGATATGGTTTGCTGATTGGGCCATAACATACGCATCGCTCATCCAATCGTCTTGTAATTTTGTGTCACGTGTAGAGGAGTGCAATACCGTCATTTCAAGCTATCGAACGTACGGCCAGCTTCCAGTGCAATCGGAATTTTCGCTCGGATTGAAACGTATCGAAAAAGACTATGAGAACCGACGAGCCGGAATGAGGGTCAGAGCCGAGCAGGACCGAAACCGATGGCACCGCCCGCAGGGCGGTATCATGCCAAATCGGAACCGATGAGACCGCCCGAAGGGCGGTCCCGGGACCGACGGTACCGCCCGAAGGGCGGTATCGGAGTGAACCGGGCTCGACGGGACGATTCGGAGAGCGGTCTCATCCCCGACGGCACCGCACGCACTACGGTCTCAACGAGTCCGGATATGTCCCAGTTGAGACACTGGTCTGTCTGGACTGGGGCGGTGGCGGTGCTGTTGGCCGAAGCCAGTGACTCAGCTACCTGGTGCTGCCGATCAAGCTTCTGCTGATGCTGTCTGGCCTTCTTCTGCTTCTCCTTGTCCCGCTTCCTCTGCCGCTTCGTCTTCTCCCAAGCCGGGTCCTCGTGGTCCGGGTCCTCCCTCAAGTCAGTAGCCGTGACGGTGTCAAAGTACCTGAAGGCAAAGAGGGCGGGGGGCTCCAGCTGGGGGAAGGAGAACTGGGTGTCGGGTGGAGAGGCGGAGGGGGAGAGAGAGCTGAAGGGATTGGGGGAGAAGTGGTTGACCGAAGCCGAGGGAGGTGGGTGAGGTGACGGGCCGGAGAACTGAGGGATCCAGGGCTTACTGGTGAGGGCGGGCCACTCAGTCTCATCATCCTCCTGGTCTGCCTGGAAGCTGACTGCCTTAGCTGGATGGTGCAGCTCAGAGCGGTGGGGGGCGGAGGGGGTGGCTGCTCTGAGCTGTGCAACCTCCGCCGGTGCCGGCTCGGATGCCGATGATGCTTGTCGGAGGGTGGGGGTGGGGTTGGCAGGGTGCAGTGGGGGTGGCGGGGGGTGCGGGTGTGGAGGGATGGGGGGCCGAGACATGGTTCACGGATGGAGGGGGGCCGGCTTTCACCCACATGTCGGCCTTCTCAGCCAGTGTGCAGGGACAGCCGAACCTGCCGAGGGAGTGGGTGACGGTCTTGCCGTGCTTGTACTTGCAGGAGCGGCAGGGGTGGCCAATGGACTTGTCATTGGGGTCGGAGGGGGTGAATTTCAGGCCGTTCCAGGTGCCAGAGGGGGTGGAGTCCTTGTTGGTGGAGCCGGTGTGCTTGAGCTTGGCCGCTTTGTAAAGGGCCTTCTCGTGCTCCATGAAGACAGCTCTGGTGCCGCCCCGTAGTGGTGAGCGGGGCCTGGATGGGGGTGGTGTGGTAGCCCGAGGGTGCGTGTCCTTGCCCCCCTTGCCCCCCTTGCCGCCCCTCCCACCAGGGTGCTTCTCCTTCGGCTTGGGCTTGTCAGCCGAGCCCCGCCCCCCCTCACGGACTTCCCCCGTCATGGAGGCAGCTCGGGGGCGGGATGAAGAGCCAGGGAGCTGGGAATGGTGGGCAGAGCCCTGGGTGTACCATACCTTCCCGATGGCCTCAATGAACTTCTGAAGACCACCGGGGTAGCCAGAGGAGGTCAGGCGGTTGTTCTCCTCGTAGGTACGGATGACCTCGAAGTACAGGGGGATGCTGAAGAGGTGCTCGGCCGTGTCCTGGGAGGCCCGTAAGACCTCGATGAGGACCTCCTGCTCCTGCTGTCCAGAGAAGGCGGGGTGGAGCTGCCTGTGGGTGCCAATGAGGGTGGTGAAGGTGTTGAGCTTCACGGCGGGGTCCTCGGACTCAGAGATACGGAGGGCCTTGGCCTTGGTGAGGAAGGAGTTGTCCGTGGAGGGGGGGTAGGTGATCAAACGGCAGTGCACGTGCAGCAGAAGCAGCCTGCCGTCCACCCGAGCCTGGGGGGAGTCCTTCACAATTTGTGACAACACAATTTGTGTGTTGGCACAGCAAGTGGCCGCAAGTAGAAGTTGAGCTAGAAGGCCATTGGAGATACCGTCGTAGGGCTCGTCCTTCAGTCGGCGTTGAAGATTGAGCAGTGCTGGGGCGTGGCCAGGTCGAGTGGCGGTGAGCACACGGGTCAGGGCGTCACATAACCTCTTGAACACAATGTCGCCGCCCGCGGTGAGGAAGTTCAATTGGAGTTCTCGTTGTTGTTGACGCTCGTGAATATCCGTGAGGGCATAGTAGGCGGTCTTCAACTGCTTCAGGAGCGGAGTGACGTCAGGGGTAGTGGAGCGGGTGTTGTAGGCGTTGGTGTTGTCGTCCATGATGTGCTTGATCTTGGTTGGAGGAAGTTCTCGCCCATCTCGATGTTCCAATGGCGTTACCTCTGGAATAGTTTCCAATTCCTTGGTGGTGTCGAACATCTTGTCCGAAGTAATTACGACTGAAGATGGCGTCGAAGATGAAGTAGTTCTACTCGCAACAGTGCGAGCCAGTGAGGTGGCGTTGACGCACTCGGCGCGGACTTTGATTAAGTCGTTGAAGATGGTCTCGTTGAGTTGGTTGACGTCGTTGAGTTCTTCCTTCGTGACGTAATTCTCGTGGATCTCGTCGGACTGAGCAGATGAACGCTGAAATGCTGATCCAAGTGAGGTGACGGTGGTGGCGAGCTCAGCCACGTTGGCGGTGACGGCATGGAGGTCTTGAAGAAGGACGTTGATCGTGATGGAGATTTCTTCGTTTGTTGGAGATGGCGGAAGAGGTTGACGTGAAGTAAATAAACGTCGTTGAGCATGTTGTTGACGCTCTTCGGTTGGTGGTTGGGATCCCGGAGTTGTAGTTGGCGTGAACGAGGACATGGTAGACCTTCCGGACCGTTGGTGGCGGTGAAGGTGACGATGTTGCGCAAGTCGTTCTCGTAGGGGTTGAGATGTAAATTTTCGTTAAGATTTGTTAATTTTTGAAAAGTTTGCCAGCGCTTCCGCGGTAAATGGTCGTAATTAAGCTAAAAACTAAGGCGTCCCCCAAAATTTAGCTGACCATGCGATAATTAAGGAACGCGATTTGACATTGAAGTTGAAATAAAAGCCGAGTGATACGGCTATGTAGACAAGCGCCGTGAATATATTATCAGTATACAAAATAAACACTGCAAAGTTTGAACAGCAATGCAAGTGTACGGATGAGCGGGTTTGTGAGTGCAGTCTCTCTAAGAAGATCTGCTGAAGCACAACGCTTCCTCACTTTTGTACCTTACGTCTCCCATCATCTTAGATGGTACCGCCATTGGGTTGTGAACCCGAGACGTAGGTTGAACGACCAGCATGGTAATAACGACTAGTTCGTTCATGCTGCGCATGCGAGTTCCGCGCATGCTGAAAGCCAAGATGGTTCTTGTTTGTATTCAAGATGTATCTTTGCTTTGCCATCTTCGAGTTCGACATACGAACTCTCGATGACAGGGATGCCTGATGATATGACATTATCATCTGGCGACATGTACAGTCATCGTCGACCGTACTGACGACTGTCATAAATATATGACGCGACTCGACATGTACAGTCATGGTCGACCATACGGTCGACTGTCATAATAATATATGACGCGACCGACTGTCATAATAATATATGACATGACATGGTATGACATGTCTGACAGGTATGACAGGTATGACATGTATGACACATATGTCATCGGTCATGACCCTGACAGATCTCCCCTCTTAAAAGAGTTGTGACCTCACAACGGGCATACCTTTGTTCATGTCTATGATGTCTTTGTTGTTGTCGCTTCTTGCTGGTACCAGTCTTCTTACACCGATTTGAGGCGTCCCTCATGGTGTTTTTAGGTTATTGGGGGGAACTGAGTCCACTTTAGTCCCTCACCTTACAGTTCTTAGGATGTAGCCCACCTTTCTGGAAATCGTATCGTATTTCAGAGTGACGTTTCAAGGTTCAATGAAGAGCGTTTTCGTGATACAGATTGACGCTGGATTACTGATTGATCCACACGTTATCATGTATGTACTAGACGATTCAAAGCATCCGAAGTCTACGTTACGGATTATTTGCGCTAGCCGTCGTCGCTTTGCGCGAACGATGATCCCACGATTTAACAATTTATAATCGAACGATTCTCGGCCTGATATAGTGCACCCAACCCTTCCTCCCCTCCTTAAGCTACTTTGGAGGATCCTAGGTGGCGATGGGGAGCCCGATTTTTGGGGCTTGTTTTTAATGCAAACGGAGCGGCCCTGCTTAACGGAATTGGACTTATAATCCTCAACCGGTCTGCTCAACTCCTCAATGTTTTTGTCCAGTACGCACGCTTTGACGAACATCTATCGCGATGAGTGAGAATGGATTCGCCACGTACTAATGTGAAATTTATTTAGTTATGTTTGTCAAGCACAACTTAGGATCACAACTCCGTCTACCTCAGTCGATGTCTCCGGTAGCTTCGGATGACTGGCCAAGAATCCGATGACAAACCACGGTTTTGGCAAAGGTAGCATTTAGCAGTTTTTATTTATCCACAGATATGATATCTCGCATGTGTGCGTATCTGTGCAAGGGTATGATTTTGAACAAGGCTCACTACACCTTTAGCAAGGAAGGATCAATTCCCGCTTCAATGACAGGCTGATCAAATCCCATTGCAGGCAAAGCTGAAGGCCAGGTTGGATCCAAGTTGGTGAAGATGTTTGTAGAGCCTGGCGGCATGCTGTGTTGCCAAAAGCTAGGTTGCACTGGAGGAGGATGCAGATGTATTGCCTCATGGCTGACCTGCCCATCATGGAAGTAGAGAAATTGCATTGCAAATTGCAAATTGCGCCAAAAAGTGGATACCAAAGAAAGTTTACATCAACCTGAAATGACACGTTATAAGCTTGTCGTGAGACCTAAATTGAATTTCACAGCAGAGATTGACTCAACCTCCAGCTCAAAAGAGAATGACTCAGTAATATGTGTATTGAAGTGGGCAAAGGAAATTTTGAAAGTGCATCAACATATCGAAAGCCTTTTCCTAAGTTTTGTAAGGAAAATAAATGGTCAATATTACACATGGAGTGCAAGCAAAATGTTTGGCAGGCTGACCTGAAAGCTTAGCAACGGCGAGCTTCTTGCATGGGAGAATTGAAAACACTTTTCAACTTCTCAAAGTTCAACTTCCAAAGCGGTGCATATAATCTTCGAAGATAAGGGCTCATGAGATGAGGGCGCGACTGTTTTCGAACGGGTTAACAGCTACATAACCAATTGCCTGTGATCAAAACAATCTCACGGAAACAACAAAACTTTCTGACGGAAAACATGGCGACCTCGCTCCCCAAGACTCAAGCGTTGCTTCTATATTTCCATGCTAGTGGTGGTTCAAATTTGCGAAGGGGCAATACATGAATACGCGCTTCAAAACATTTGGACAATGTTATAAAGCCAGGGCGCTCTGGAAAGTTATCCGAACAAGGCGCAAGCACGCTTGACACTCGCGCAGAACTCGCGCACAGCATTTCTCTCTGAATTCGTACGTGAACAAGGCCTCTATAAAAGATGTGGGGTGAAATCACCTATGTAGTATATGTAGAAAGCGAACTCTATTGACGCGCAACAACACCGTGTTTGCGCCAAGCCGTCGCTTCAAATACGGTATGGAAGATATATGTTAAAGCTGTGATAGGGATATCGCGTGAAGAATACAAGCACGGTGCGAAAGAGAGCTCTGAGCGAACCTCTGCCAAATAAAGCAGAACGCGGACTGTGAAAATAGCTGAGAAGAGCTCTATTTCCGAATAAGTAGCAGCGCTGACAACGTGACAAGCGCTATCTATACACGTACTGAGTTCAAACCTGCCGCGTTCAAAAGTTTGACAGTCCTCTACCAAGTCAACGACACAAAAATAGCAGGATATTTGCCGTAGAATTCGGGTAGGTCTCTGCAAGACGTACGCGTGTCCTCAACAGGAAGCGCACCCCGGAGATAGTCCGCATTCTATCGAATCACATCTCCTCACAGTCTGCTTTGTCGCAAGGCAAACTGCAAAGTGTAGCTTCGGCCTTATGAAACGAACTGTATGACGCAAATACATTCCTTTTATGAATGTTACTGTAAAATCGGACAAACAGTTCGAATATCACAGGCTGGTTATAATATAAAGATACACTGCGAGAATTCAATAGAGCGAAAGCGAAGAGCTCATTCGGATTCTTCAGAAATTTTTCAAAGTCGCAGATGACATACATTCAGCTCAGGGATTCACAACACGTGTACATTGTAAGTAAATAGCTACAGTAATACCTCACCTTTGGAAACGGGGAATTTGGAGCCCGACCTAGCTTTTCGTATTTTGGCCCCCACGACGTGGCCTCTTACCGAAATTACTAACGAATAGGAAACGCGATTCGAGCGTCAGCCAGCCTCTTCTCTTAAATCCATTTCTTTTTAGGGACTGGAAAGCGCAGTCAGCCAGCGCATTCTCTTAAATTCACCATGGAGTCACCCGGGGGGAGGGGGCGTATCATGCAACATAGTACTGTAGCTATCGTGCATTAACCAATAATCCTTAATAATAAACGCGGTGCAAAAAAAGCCTTTATTTGCCATTGAAAATTTCCAGAATTTCATGAAATATCGACTATAATTTCCTTAGATTCAGCTACAATTTCCTTAATAATAATGGAATTTTCTGATGTTCAGCTAGCCTTCGTTTCCTTAATATGACTTTCCGATTTCCGTTAACGAAATGATTCGGCACCTTCATTTCCTTATTTGGGTACATTTTCTTAATGTTTTTTCCATTGACTTTTCCGCATTTTTCCGACCCCCGAAAGTGGCTGACATTTCCCTTAACCATTTCCTTAAATGTGAGGTATTACTGTATAGAATATTTAACATGACATCGCATATTTAATATATATAATTGTTTACCCTTCAAGAGTGACTATTGCTCACTCTTGAGCAATAGTCAAGAGTGACTATTGCTCTCAATAGTGAATAGATGTATCGCAATCGTCAAATCACATGACCATGTATGACATGACATGACATGACATCTGAGATGTGAATTTTTTCAAGACAAGGTCGCATATATAATAATATATAATTGTACACGTATACTTCTGCATCCTATTTTAATAGCATTAGATTTGGGGATGTTCTAATTTCGCCTTTTTATCCTCCATCGCATGCATCGGCTAAGATGGTCAAATCGATGATTACATGGTGCTTGCCATCGGTGTGGCATGCATGCCATGCACACGTCAGCCGTCAATCGTTTCTCGTCCATGAATCGGGTTGTGCTCGTTAACATATCCGGGAGGTGGTGAGTGATCGCGGAAGAATCCTCCAAAGATCATTGGTCGAAAATCGACAGAATGGGTGACTGGAGAAAAATTTCAGAGGTGTGTCATATGGTGGCAATGACTTATGTTGCGTATATATACATGATATATATATTTCAGGTTCTCCATAATCGGTCTTAGTTGGCCATGCTACTTTCAGTTTAGGATTTAACTTAGGCTTGTCGCAATGCTCCTTCTCTTCTCAACTTATGTAAACAGTCAGCGATGCTGCTTGCTGGACTTCGGGTTTAGGCTTAGTTATTATGGGCTCTGACTAGCCCCTAGCCTGACCCTGCTTCCGTATCGTGTCCGTGACATATCCTAGCACTGTACTATACAGTAGTACAGTACAGTAGTACAGTCTTGCTTCACTGTCTGGGTTTCCGAGAGCATAAAGCCTCGGCCAGACATTGTTTAGGTGATGATCAGTTTGATGCTCAGCGAGCTTAGCCGGACAGCGTATCTGTCTTCCTCGCAGGTTATGGCCCGCACCGGCTTTCCGGTGATTCTGATGATGGCACAGCGCCTTGCTGTTGCCATGTTCGGCTAAGTAGGACGTAGGAGAGGTTGAGCGCCCACTTGGGCGGTGGTGTATCGTTCTCGCGGTATGGCCTTTTAGCATGGCAGTGATGGCGGCACGCGTTGTGCTCGCCTTCGCTGCGCAGGAGATCGGCAGTTGACGGATTGTTTTTTTTACGGCAGTATCGTCGCAGCGAGGGTTTATTTATGGCTACTGCCCAGTGGTACTAGTCATAGTACCAGAATCGAATCTGGTACTATCACAAGTACCAAAACGCTAGAATTTTTTTGATGTCCTCCTCCATCCTGATGGTGATATCCATGATATACCATTAGCTTAACGACCCAAACTGAGTTGTATTATGCCCCATTGGTCCATAGGTTACGTGTAGCCCTCCCAGTGGATGCATATTGCCAACAAGGTGGAGTTTTGTGTTACACAATGGTGTCTCACTTGTCTTCGAAATCATGGCGCTACTTTCGGATTTCTTTTTGAACAGACTTGGGATTCTATTCAACCCAGCGATGGCTCAAATTGAAGCTGTATAACATGGCCAATGATGGATGTGAGCATGGGGCAGTTGGCATACTGCCCGTCGCTGAAACTGCGACATGCTAAACATCCCATCTCCACCAAATGGTCCAACTCAAGATTCCTTAAGTATGAGGGCTATCGTCGATTTTGGAGCCTAGTCGTGGCACTAAAGCTACGAAATAAGTATATTATAACGTCGGATCGCCTCACCAGCGTTTATGACATCAAAAGTAAACCCATATATCGATTTTCAAGACCTTTACATGCATGAGAAGTTGCCGTACTTGGACTCTACACATGGAACTTAAGTACGAAACCGCTCCCGATATTACTACAAAAAATGCTGAGAGGCCATTTTATCACACCCTTGGGTGTTATCGAATCCCAATACTGGCGTTAAAGACGTTCAAATGGCACAACGCATGACGACCACTTAGGATACATCCCAATAATGAAATTTGACATCATGCATGCCACCTCGTGGCCGCATAGCGTGCCCTTTTAAGTCACCGCGCGCTTGGTACTTGTGACAGTACCAGAAAATTTAATTAATTTTATGGCGTTACACCCCCCAAAAGCACACCGCACATACACATACCTAAAGTTCACGAGAGTACATTTCAGCATCAATAACAATTCAAAAGGGTCCTAAATGATTTTTCAAAACCTTCATGGGACTCATACACCCCATCTAGTGCCCATAATAAAGCATACATTTTGGTACTTGTGACAGTACCATACCACCGGGCAGTAGCCATTTACATCGTGCGCCACTGGCCCTGGCGAGGTCGCTCCACACGTTGTGCATTTTGGCCGCTCTCAATCATCCGCTAACGACCTGTAATTTTCAATCTGTTCTGCTGAGACTTCTACAGAGTATCTGGCCGCCGTGAAAATTATTACACCACCACCCTGCTTAGCTCGACCTTTCCCCTGTCTCTCTATCATGGTTACCACAGCAAATAGAATGACGCGGTCACGCGTCCGTAGATTAGAGACGATTTTTGATGATGTGGGTGCGCAGCACACTGCGACGCCACACACCCCGCAGCTGCCAGTTCCGACCACCGCAGCTGCGAGGGAGACTCTCGACAAATGTCAGCAGCTTGCTCGCGACAATTTTGACAGAAAGGTTGCGAAGATCGTTGCCACTAAGATTCTCGGAGACAAGTCTGAGCGCTTCGCTGGGACCGAGGCGGATGCGGTTGACATTTTTTCACAATTAATGCATGAGCTGCGCACACAGTTTTTGCTCCAGTCGCAGGCACTTGCTCCCCTCTTTGACCTGACTGACATGACTGTTGCGGCTAGGCATGAGGGCAACGAGTTGCTGCTTTCGGCTCTGACGTTTCTGGCTCGCCCTGGCTCGCCTGCTCGTGACTGGCTTGAGGCCTCTGGGTCTGACGTTCCTGGAGATGGCAAGCGTGCTGCCCTTGAGGTGGTACGCATGCTCCAGGAACGCTCAGAGCCCTTTGACTCTTTTGAGTCGCTGCTGGCGGTTCGCATCCCCAGCAGCGAAGATCCTGACCGTGGCATCCGTGAGTTCAATGGCCTGTTGCGGGACGTTCAGCGTTCCCACAACTTGCCAGAGGACGCGGTGAAGCGGCAGTTTCTCAAGGCTCTCGGCAATTCGGCTTATACCGTGACTTGGCTAATTCCTTGGCTCGTGCTGACCAGCGGCAGGGCGTGTCTCTTTTGACTATTCAGGCTCGTGTGCGGGAGCAGTTCCGCCACGGCCTGAAAGTCTCTGGCACCCCTATTTCGGCTCTGTCATTCGGCGATGGCGCGTCTGACCTAGCTGCGGCGTTGTCCAGTCTGCAGAAGCAGCTGGAGCGCATGCAGCAGGACATTCGTGACCTAAAGCGGCAGAAGCGGGAAGGGGCACCGCCTGCGGGCAAGCACCTTACCCGCTCTGCTGCTAAGCATCATCGTGCTGGTGTTAAGCCACTTGGCACCGCTCCTCCTGTCTCATTTGACAAGAAGAGCGGTGCCTTCGTGCCCCACTGCAGAAATGCGGAGTGTGCACAAAGTGGTTTGAAGCACTGGCATGCTGAATGCCCCAACGGCGGTCCTCAGTCTGCCCACTATTGTGGTGCAGTTGAGGACTATGAGACTGACTGCTTGGCTGTTCGTTTCCAACGTTTCTATGACGCTGGGGATGAGCATGCCTTCGAGTCGCTCTGCACGATGGAGGGTCGCCCAGAGGTGTGCGAGCTGTCGGCATGTTCCTTTGTGACGGCTGAGCCCGCGTCTCTGCGGCACTTTCAGGATGCGGCGGCTTCCGCTCAGGATGCGGCAGCTGACGAGGACGGCATGGCTCAGTTTGGTCTGGCCACATTCCACTCGGGTGCACAGGGCTCGATTCCGCCACCGCCTGCGGTTCGGCATCCCTCTGCACTCGTGGCTGGTGGTGTGCCTGCGGCTCATGACCCGCCAGTGGCTATCCCTGGCTCTCTCGGCTTGCCTGGCTCTGTCCCGTCACTCCAGCTTGGCGACTCTGCACCGGCTCCGCTGTTTGCTGGCATGAGGATTGAGGCTTCTGACATCGGCTCTGAAGGCTCTGACAATGACCAAGGCTCTGACAATGACAATGACTCTAACGGCGGGCAACGAGTGGCTCTTGGCTCCTTCGGCACTCTTGGGCATGGCTCTGACTCTGACCTTGCTGACGGGGGAGCATCGCCAGCAGCAGCTCCGGTGTACCGTCCGCGGGCTCCGCCGAGCTTTCTCCGATGTGCGTTGATGTCTTCGGTGCTTTGCTGTTCTCTGCTGGCCGGCGCTACGGCATCTCTGGTTGCCGTGGGCGGTGGTGACAGGGGCCTGGTTGAGCCCGGAGCCACCGCCCGTCGGTCTACTGGAGATTTCTTTGCTTCGATTCCACCACTTGGTGCTGCAGACATCCGTGATTGGCCGCCAGATGATCGAGTTCTTTTATCTTCTTCTTCAATGCTCAAACCGCCGTGGGATTCTGCTTGTTTCAGTTCTTCAGTTGCTTTACTCTCTGCTGTGGATCCACCTTGCCCACTTGGGCCTGGTGGTGCTCAATTTGACACAGACAACTTACAATTCACTTCAGGATTCTTATTTACTTTGCATCCGACCGCTGAACTCAGCCCCGCTGACCAGCCTCAAAGTGGCTGAGTTTCTTGGCATTTATCCTGGCAGCTTGATTAGCTTTAGCCCAGTAGTGGGATGACCGGGTCAAGACCCCGGCACCCGGCTAGAAGTGATCGGTTTCCACCGAAGTGAATGTTAGGTGTTTGTTTATTATCGCGTGGCTGTATTGTCCTGTACCTGCTTTGCTAGGTAGTCACACCCACGGGTGGTGTGCTGGACTTCGGGTTTAGGCTTAGTTATTATGGGCTCTGACTAGCCCCTAGCCTGACCCTGCTTCCGTATCGTGTCCGTGACATCCTAGCACTGTACTGTACAGTAGTACAGTACAGTAGTACAGTACAGTAGTACAGTCTTGCTTCACTGTCTGGGTTTCCGAGAGCATAAAGCCTCGGCCAGACACTGTTTAGGTGATGATCAGTTTGATGCTCAGCGAGCTTAGCCGGACAGCGTATCTGTCTTCCTCGCACTGCTTCCGCTTTTCCACCGGCTGACAGTTTCAGTAAATGTTCGCAGGTACTACGGAATCTTCTGCTCGCCAAGAAAATTGATATTTAGCACTCGCAGTTTGCGTGGTCTGCGTGGCACGAGAATTCGTGATGTCCTTCGGGGCACGTTCATTTTGCTTGTTGAGATGCGATAGGGATTTGCTCTTTTAGAACCCGTTTAGTATCAGGTTATAGAATAGAATAGTTTCATAAGCGGTATTGGAACTATAAATGTGCTGCTGCAAATTTGTATTATTATTATGATTTTGCCCTGCATGCTTTCTGTTGTGTGAATAGCTGATATTGTCGTCCGAGCAAGAGGAACCCTGCCGTCACGTATACGAGGGTTTTATATACCCGTTCGAATCTGAAGAACGGACTTGTGACTCTTTCGAACAGAGTGAAATAAGTGTCAGCGAATATTATCACGCGAATAACGCGGAATTATTCTAAAAAGTCAGGAGAGGTCATGCCAAATCAAGCCAAAGGTCCCGTATTTATCAAATGTTATCAAGTTATCAAGTTATTTGAACAGTTTGCTATATGTACATCAATAGTATAACAACAATATAATCCATGAGCCATACCGCCCATACCGAAAACCTCTCTAACGCGGGTTCCTCACCCCATCTCAAGCGCCGGTGCTTAGCCAATCATGGCCAAAATCGCAGTGTAAAATTAAGAGTGCGTGGGACCAAACCTGCTGAATATATCAGCTGGACTGTATATTCCGCGGTGAGACAGATAATCAGAACAGATGATCGGTGAGAATACTCAGTCTTCCCGTTATATGTTCGGGGTCTAGGGTTCCGGGACCGGTGACAGTCATACACCCTAACTATAGGAATGACAGTCGGGGCGTCACTTCCAGCAACTCCTTAAGTATGAGGGAATATCAAATATATATATTAAGGTCACTAATAACGTAATAACGTTATAGTGTAATAACGTGAAAATAAATAATCCCGCCCGCACCGCACCGCACCGGTGTCGCGACCTCTGCTCCTTATCCAAACTTATGATTTGGAACCTGGCCAAATAACCTTACCTTACTTAATCGGCAGCAGCAGCAAAGCGCGAATCCCAACGGACGACACATACGAACTTCCGATCTCACGATCGCCAGACGCTAACGATGACAGTGCCATGGCAGTCGCGTACATTTACCGCGACGCCACCCACGCGTCATCGCATGGCATGTTGGGATGCAAAAAGCGAAGCACTGTCGCGCACATGATCCTACGGTCAGATGGCCTAGTGGAGATCTCTTTTTGAGATCGATCCGCCTAGTACACAATTGAAAGGGCTGGCCTAATCCATAATCGATAATCTAATGGTCGACCTTTACCTTTAGGGGTATAAAATATAAACGAATGATGAGATAATCGAACGATCGGATTTCAGATGGCCTACAGGCCTAGGCGCCTACAGTAGCGGAGATCTCAAAAACAAAATTGAGATCGACCGAGCCTACCTCGTAGTACTTGTATAACACGATGCGGATCGACCTCGGGACTGCCGGACCAAGGATGCAGATTGGCGCGATATCGCGCCGACGGATGCCCCGCCCCGCTGGCGGCAGTTTTGACCCACCTCACGCCCCGTCAGCGGTTGGGCGGTCCTGAAAAATATTGCCGCCCCGCCAGCGGATATAATTATATTGGCGGTTCGCGGGTAGGGAAGAAAAGCACCGCCCCGTCGTCGGTTGACGGAGCGCCAGCGTGTTTGACCGGACGACCGTGCAGTCATGGCCTCAGGTCGGCCGACCGCTCGGATAATCGGCGATGTTGATACGTATCGATATTTCAAATTTGTATACACGTTTCCATATGAAATACATAACATTTTAAATGGACATACACACCGATACCGATATATCAATAAAAAGAGCACGACACAAGTATCGATCGATACTGATACGCCGATAATTTCCGATATGTCGATTTATCAAAATATCGGCCCAACCGATACCGAACCTTGCAATCGAGCCGCTGGCGGATTTTTCGCCCGCTGGCGGGTGCCCCCACGTTTCCCGCCCCGTCGGCGGTTGGTCGCCTACTCCGAAATCTGCCGCCCCGCCAGCGTGCATATATAAATCGGCGGTTGGCGGGTGGGCAAAAAAATGGCCACCCCGCTGGTGATGGTGGTTCCCTCGAAAACCCGATCTGCATCCTTGTGCCGGACTCGGGTGATGACGTGAGCGTGAGATGAGAGGGGAGCACGTTCTTCAAAGAGAGCCAACAAAGGAAGACTCTCTCAGGCTCGGACTCCGAAGCCGGCAACAGTGGAAAACTTCTAGAGGATTCATGACTTTCTTTTTCTATTTTCAATAGCCCCCGCTTGGCGTGGGAACCATGATACCAAAAGTATCTGGTTCCGGCACACGGACGGCTACTTCCGGGACTTGCCACAAATGTGCGTCTAGCTTAGCTCGTGCGCAGCCGAACGAGTTTACGACTTGCTCCAGCTGCGGTATACGCTTCCATACGTTTGACTGCGGTGAACGCTTTGCCGATAAGGCTCTACTTGGGCCTTTCAATGTGTGCCCGAAGGTAGCTTACTTTCTCTCTTTGCTTGCGGGCGTTGTGGGCTGCGGTGGAAGTAAAAACCTTCCTCCAAGAGTTTAACCTATCATGAGAGCGTACCGACACCGCGATACGGTGACGCGTCACTCAGTAATTCCGAAGCCCGGTGAAATGAAACTTTACAGACCACACTATTGTTTTGAATAAACACGTGTCCGTCCGTATCCAGAATAGTGATGCAAATTATACGTCTTCCAGGCATGCATGCATGCATACATATATGGGTTCGTCTTCGTGAGCATATCTGTGCGAACATTATCACTGAGGGAAAATCATGCTTCCCAGCGTCAATCGCCTTCAATTATATGCTCGGTATTCATTTTAACCTGGAACTCCCGCAGTCTTGTAGCATCCATCTAACGGCTAAGAGCGTGTACGCCTGTTCCAAAATACTTAAGGAGGCCCTTACGTTTGTGCTTCTAGCTGTTCCTGTGCATCGTTCGGAACGCCTGACACGGTGTTTAATTGCGTTGGGCAGTGTGAGCACTTGTGCGGCTGTGGTGGAGGAGTTGTACTGTGCCACGCCACAAGTATGCGCCTGAAGCGGCGAGGGAGGACTTTGGACAACGAAAGGCGAACATATAGTTCAAGAAAGCGAAAAGACGCAGTTGTGGCCAAGCTTGTCCAAATGATTAAGACACTTCGTGCGGAAACTGTTCGACTCCGCTCCGTTATCGAGGTGACAGCAGAGGAAAGGTCAAAGTCGAGCGTCAGAAGCGTCGAACACGACCCGCTTCTAGAAGAGGCCACTACATGTCCACTCGATCAGTACATGATGGGAAACACCTCCAACGAATTGTCGAATGACCTTGGAATAGATGGCACGGACTCTCAGCCAACGTCGTTGGCAGCTCACGACTTATCTGAGACTAAGCCTTTCGACAACCCAAATCCGTCGACCAATCGCAGCTTGCAAGGTGGAGCAGCTTGGCACGCTCAGCAGGTTCATCATTTCGACGGTTCGTATGTGGATCACCGCTGTCCCGCAGCGACGAGTGCCGTGTACACGTCGCAGGCACCGGAACCTAGTACAAGTACCGTGCCTTCGCAGGCACCAGCACCAGTGTCGAGAGTCATGTCCTCGCAGGCACCCACGACAAGCACCGTTTACCCGCCGGCGCCGGGAACTTGGTACATGCACAACGTCCAGGCACTCAGCAATCGCGCAGCTCCCGCCGGTAGCGCCATGGATCCGCAGGCACATCTGCCGCGAGCACTCGAAGCAGGGCACACTTTCTGCGGTCCACCAGCAGCGAGCCCCGCTGACGTGCGGCTTCCACCAGTGCGATTCTCATATGACGAGCAGCAGGCTTTTCATGCCTCAGCGACAACAGGCAGAGGGGAGCGCTCGCACTTGTCGGCCTTGCCACTGCCTCACCAGATAGGGTGCGGCGGCGCAATGGAAGCGACCGGCCTGACCGAGGGCGCGCAAAATACTCCAGCACACTTCCGTCGCCCCTCCATCCGCCCTGGTGAAGTCGTGTGTCTTCCGGTCAGCACCGACGAGGCGCAACATCCAGGGCAGCTGCCGCCGAGTCTCACAGGGTCCTGGGTTGAAGAGTTCGAAGATGACCTCGGCGTTTATCGCGGTTCCGAATACGTAGGTCCCGAGAATCCATCATGGTCACAAATGATGTGGATGCTAGATAGGCAGCTTGTGACACAAGGCCAAGGTGTCGAGGGCAACGGCATCGACTCGCAGATCACATACCGCCATACGCAGCAGGAGCCCGAGGCGGCCTGCGAGGGTATGCTACTCCGAGCCTTCAACATAGCTGCGAAATTCAGAGAGAAGCTCGACAGGGAAGGCGCCGACCTTGTCACGCATGCAGCAGTATTGTGTTTATGCAAACAGTTGCTGTACGATTCGATGTTGGATGCCCTTGGATTTAACTTACTCGGGAACATAGTTCGCGCCTTACTGGTACGCACATACAGATTCATCTACGTTGTGCAACCCAGCACTGAAGTGCTCCGTGTGTATTGGTACTGGTGCGGAAGATATTTGAATGTTCTGGACCTTGTATCCCTTGTGCTGGTGATATATGGCGTGAAAGCACGGAGGACTGCCGACACTCCCTATGGCATCGATCTGCTCTTTGGGGCTCTGCTCTGCCACATGTGGACCTCACTCGGCCTCGTCGTCGCGTTTCTGCACGGTGGATCACACTGTGGACAAAGGCTCTTACTCTTCTTTAAAGGGAAGATTCCAAGTGTCGACTTCTTATGTGAGCAGTATGATGCACCTGCTTTCCACAACATTTCAGCGTTAATAGAGAGCAGGGCAAAGTATTATGCCCGCATATGGTCCTTGGAAGGGTCGAACAGTTCACTCACTAACATAAGCAATATACCGACCCAAGAGCTGCTCGACAGTTCCTTCAATACTCCCAGCCGACGTGCACTGCAGGGAGTGTTCACTCTAGACTGTGATGAATGGCAGGTTCCTGAGGCAGAAAGATCTTTTTTCAACACTGGGCAAGTGGTTTTTGAGTTCCTTTCTGTTATGGTTACCATTGCGTTTCTGCTGGCGTATGTTAAAATCGCTGCCAAGATTGTAGGCCTACGACGGGGTCAGCGCACCTATGATAGAATATTGCAAGACGTAAAGGAAGTTGAGCAGAACACTGAAAAGCCTGACGCGGTTTCCCTCGACACCATTGGGCGACAATCGTGGATCGAATGTTAACGGTAGTACAAACAACTGATATGGGTCACTTTCCTTCTCCATGTAAGTATGCTCTACATTATTATGATTATTTCCAGTGGTAAGTCAATATGTACCACTGAGGAACTCATCGGCACCAAGTAGATGACGTTTCAAAGTTGCAGATAGAGCCTGTGTAAGCACAGCCAAGTGGAGTGCAGCAAGGATGCCAGAGCTGAAGAGCACCTAACTGGTGTGCATTGAAGATTGCATGCGGAACATACAGTAGGTATCTTGTCGGAAATAATCGCTTAGTTGTTGCTTTCTCCTTCGTGCGCCCCAATTGACTATCCATGCTGATATTCATGGCACGTCCTTCAATGCATTGCGCAGTGTCTATTTGCAGCATTCATGTTCTCGGTATGCTGACTTCTGCCAATCAGAAATGTTGAAATTATCCGAAATTGCATTGGGCTATTTAAGCGCCATTTTCTGATAGGGGGTGCCAAGCTGCAGTATACTGGGTGCGGGAAGCGGTTTACCGTATCGATTTAGGCAGTCTATATGGCATACTGTACTGTACCCATAGATAAGTTGGAGCACAGGTTCATTAAAATATATCATCGAATCAGAGTCTGCCACGGTGCAATAACGGATCCCTTAACAGAGGGTAGCATGCCTGAGAGCAGTGCTGCTGGGCTTTGGCACGCTCCTGCAACTGTGCGACAACACTCCAGCAGCTCGTTGGAAATTTTGGAATGCTACCAAAACTAATTTTCTTTATCCGCCAGCATATATTCCATGCAAACTATCAACGCGGCGATGTGCTGCAAGTTCAGGTTGGAGCATTTTGGATAAGTCCTTGCGGCGGCTTGGTGGCTTTCCAAACGATCTCAGCAAATGCTTATATCAAATTTATGCATGTTTGAAGTTTCTAGTACGCAGGACCGGTCCTGACGCTCACCGTATTTCGGAAGCTTGGTATCCGGTTGGAACGATGCTGACATTAACGATCTAAGCTAGAGACACTCGTCGCACAAAGTTGATACGCGCACCGCCACTTTGCATATGATGATAAATTAGTTTCAATTAGCTTATAGTTGTTATCAATGCGCCGTGGTTCTCTGTCAAATGACACGAATTTCTCAGGTATTACGATCTGCGCGTGGTAGTTATGGATGCACACGTGCACAATGTGATTGCCTGCGCATGTTGTTGTTCCATCGTGGGCGCATAACTGTGTTGTGTTGATACCTCCGATGAGGATATACGGTACCTGGACTGCGCGACTTATATGTTTTTCAAAAGACACAACTCGCCATTCGTCATCGCGTATCCTCTATCATGCAATGCGATATCAGCAGAATACAGCTGTTGTATATGCTCATGTAAGCTGTGTCCGTATATGATTGGCCGGATGCATCGTATAACTGTTCGGGGGTGCTCTCTAAGAGCTTCTAAGACTACTTACACAATGCAGGGAACCTAGTTCAATCCTACAGAGAGATATATATTGCTGTAAGCATGATACATATATGTGAATCGGATCTTTCTTAAATGTCGGAGTTACAACAGCCAGGTGTGGCTGTTCACAGTAACAAATTCAAAACTGTTTCATTCAGCCTGCTCGGCTGCTTTATGCCATGGTTTCCGATCTCGAACTTTCGAACATAACTCGATGTCGACTCCTGTCAGGTCCCATCATACTTCATGAGAACTCGATCTGTCACATCATAGAATCTGCCGACTAGCCCAGTTATATCATCACTATATTCCGAGCCACTCCATATCACTCTGAATAATTATAACTGTGCTGACTTGGCAATATTGGAGGCCATACCAGCTTTCCCTCCAATTTCTCTGACTGCTGGTTTTCCCACCAAAACTCACTTTCGGGTCAGGTATTTCTGTCAGTCATTTCTGTCAGACCCCCTTGTCATCTGGTCACATAAATGCCTGTCACTGATGACTGTCATCGTACCCGTCACTCGTAGCTCTGACGCGCCATCATACTGTCTCGTGACTTACCCTAGCACAACTCTCCCCCCCTTTTAGGCGCGCGCTTACGTCCTCGCTAGCGTTAGAGTTCGCCTGTATTTACATTGTCTGGGGATCAACAAACATGCACAGTGATGCTGGCTTCTAAGCCTCCGGTTCTCGGGTCCCGTGCCCCTCAGTCCTCGGGTCTGAGTCCCCCTGGCTTCTAAGCCTCGGGTTCTTGGGTCCCGTGCCCCTCAGTCCTTGGGTCTGAGTCCCCTTCCGCGCTGGAGGTTTCCCGAGGTTCCGTCCCCGAATTACGCTGCCAACGCTTAAACGGTTCTGTCGCCCTGGTACTCCTCTCGCTTTGCGGGTCTTGCGCTGCTTTGCGCCCTGAGGGTTTTAGACCCCAGTATCTTGTTCCTGCATCGAGATCTCATCCGTCTGCGCTGTCAGGGTGGCGATGAGGTCCATGATAGCTGCTGCACTTTCCTCGCTCATGCGCTTGCCCAACTTCAGTCCACAGAACAGATGGTGCAATAAGGTGCGGGGAATCGCGTATACTGCTTGCGCTGACCCCATGCCTCGTGTTCTGGACGCTGAAACTCCTTCTTGCGATGTGTTCTCGTGCTTTCCCAGCACAGCTCTCGCGGGACATGGCGTTGCTTGAGTACACTGCAGCAGGGGTACGGGTAGCACGGCGTTCGTCCACATATGTGTAGGTTTCATGTAAGGTGTCCCATACCTACAGTAGGAGACGGGGTGAGGATCGGGTAACCCCTTCATCACAGATCGCGTGTGCAGCCCTCGCAGAGCATCCCCAGCTGGGTTCTCAATGAAGTAGTATGCTGGATCGTAGTACTCGATGATCTGCCGGGTACGTTTCACTCGTCGATCAGCCAGTTCCAGATCTGGTACTCCTATAGTCTTGGCCTTGCTGTACTCCTTACATGGTGGGCTCGCCCAGATCACGTCGAAGTGGTGTCGGGGGTACAGCTTGTAGTTCCAGTGGAGAATGTCCTCAGTGCATGTTGCTTGCCACTTGGGAAGAATATCCACTGTCACCACTTCGCAGCCGTCGAACTGCCGTTGGAACTGTAGCTCCACAGATCCAGTCCCACAGAAGAGGACGAGGATTCTCACAGGGTGTTGCACTGTTGTGAGATGTGGCTGGTACACCTGACTGGCACCCTTACTGTAAACCTTCGGAGTGGGGGCTCTCATTGCCATGAGCTGAGCCCTCTGCTCCTGCTGCTGGCCGTGCGTCTCCCTACGCCTCTTTTCTGGAGCCCTCCTCTGCTTCTCCTCATCGGCCTCAAAGGCTCTCAGAGGTTCCAGCCTGCCTCCCTTGCCCTCCAGGTCTTCTCGAGTCCGCCACTGGCTGTGACTGTGTGGTAACGTCCCTTCCACTTGGTCAACCACTCCTGTACTGACCCGCCAGTTTTCCCGCCTAGCTTTCTGAAGCGCGTGCGAATGATGCGCTCCACCTCGCGCTCCTTCTGCCCTTCTACCATTACTGGCGGTGGTGCCATCTCCTCCCGTCTGCTAACAAAGTGATCTGCGCCTGACTGTACTGGGCTGAGCCTGTCTGCAGTGAAAGTGTCATGTACCTTCCAGTGCACGGGCAGCTCCAGTCTGTAGGCTGACGGGGCTCCTCGGTCCTGTACTGGCAGTTCTTGCTGTCGATCACTGTATAGACACTCTACAGTAATCACTCGGTAATAAGAAAACCGGAGATTTGGGACCAGCCAGCAATATTCGCCAACTTGGATACCCCCCCCTCTCCCGCCAGCGCCAGCGTCCTATGAAAATCGTAAGAATAGTGGGTCATGTTTCAATCAGCCAGCGATTTTCTTAAAATTTCAGTGATAAACCCGTGAAAATGCGACATTTTGAAAAAATTCCGCCTGCGGCGCACCAATAAGAAATATGGCGCCAGCGCCCATATTTCTTATCACCCCATATTTCATAGCTCAAAAAAGCCAGCCAGCAATATTCACCAAATCGGGTACCCCCCCCCAGCAAAGCTGGCTACTTTCTTATTGGCGGGTTTTCTTATTACTGAGTGATTACTGTA
>LGRX02006584.1:0-33112 GCA_001247695.2 Cymbomonas tetramitiformis
GCCTACCGTCGATGCACAGGTCGCATTCTCCGATGCTTACCGTCGATGCACAGGTCGCATTCTCCGATGCCTACCATCGATGCATAGGTTTCATTCTCTGGTAGTTTAGTTGCACTGGCACCCTTCGCAAGTTGCGTCCTGCCTCGATGTTTGTCGTCCCGGAGGCCGCCCTCCGTGTGTGACTGGGCTGTTAGGTGCGAGGTGATATCCACGTGGTGAGCGGGGTGCAGGTGGATCGAGTGGCCAAGCGGTTGGTGTCCAAAAAAATCAAGCTTCAGCTTACAGAAGCTGCATACGACTTCCTGTCAGACTGCGGGTACTCCTCAAGCCCAGCACAAACCTGCGTGCAGACCCAGCACAACGTCAGCTCGCCCCCCTCCCTTAAACACGCACAGGTTGGCAATTGGTCTATGGTGGAGATAGGACCCCAGAGGGAGGCAGCACGAAGTGGCCCATCGCAGCTGCAGGGGGCATGCCGCAGTCATGCAGCCTGCCCATTAAGCGCGTAGTGCCTTACCCTGCGGATCGCGCAGCAAGTGCACGGGATAAGGCGGCACAAAGAAAGTTGGCTTGCAGTTGCTCAGCTTGATGTTTCTAGGTTTTAGAGGGGGAGACTCAGGTCACTATGCTTGGTGGTTTGGGATGTTTGGCGAGTTGTGGGCGGACAGGGTGCTGTTGGATATGGCTCTGAGGCGGGAAGCGTGTTGGATATGGCTCTGAGGCGGGAAGCTTGTTGGATATGGCTCTGAGGCGGGAAGAAAGTGTTGGATATGGCTCTGAGACGGAAAGCGTGTTGATGGTGGCTCTGAGGCGGGAAGCGTGTTGGATATGGCTCTGAGGCGGGAAGGGTGTTGGATATGGCTCTGAGGCGGGAAGCGTGTTGGAAATGGGTCTGAGGCGGAAGCGTGTTGGATATGGCTCTGAGGCGGGAAGCGTGGATATGGCTCTGAGGCGGGAAGCGTGTTGGATATGGCTCTGAGGCGGGAAGCGTGTTGGATATGGCTCTGAGGCGGGAAGCGTGTTGGATATGGCTCTGAGGCGGGAAGCGTGTTGGATATGGCTCTGGTGTGACATTTGGAGAGAGAAGGATGCGCAAGAGGACCCTGCCCCAAAGGCCTGGGGGTTGGGGATTGGCTGGAGCGTTGAGTCATCAGTTGTGCAGCTGCAGCATCATTGGATTGGATCAGAATGTGGAGACTCAGACGAGTTGGATTGGATCAGAATGCGGAGACTCGGACGCGTTGGATTGGATCAGAATGTGGAGACTCGGACGCGTTGGATTGCAAGGGTTCCATCGGCCAATGTGGGCTCGCTCAGTGTGTAGCTAAACTTTGGCGATGTCTATTCCATAACGAAGGTGCATCTTCAGTATGGAAAGCGTAATTAGAAGAAAGGGTTCTGGCTTAGCACTTGATGAGCTCAGAGCCCTCGGATGCGCCATGAAACTGTGCACCATGTGGACTCTGAAAAGTAGTGGTGACGGGGATGACAGCTATGACCCAGTGTATGGGGCACGGCCAGTAAAGCGCGCGGTGCAGCAACAGGTACAGCCCCCAAATCGCATATGGATGGGAGAGAAACTACCACCACCCTAGTGGCGGTCACAAACATACTACGCTCCTGTCCCTAATTACCCAGCCCTCTGCATTGGAATCGCAAAGAGGCAAAATCGCAGCAAAGTTGTTGCAGCATGACATATCCCTACCACAATACTGTTTTTTTCTCTGAGAAGCGATATTGTTGATGATTGCGCAGTTGGAAACGTTATTGGCGAAGTATATATTGCGAGGAGACCTTTCTGAAGATGACACCGCCTTGGTCGACGTCTCCGCTGATGGCACGGCACTTAGTGTTGGAGTGATGGTGGGCACCCCTGGAAGCGTTCCCGAGCTTACCGTGTGAGACACGAAGCAGTGTTACTGAAGGCATCGTGCAGGCATCACCATTGAAGTTTGGATAATCCAACTTGACATGTGGGGCCCTCGTAAATGGGCATTTCTCATGCCGTACGGTGCGCTGCTGCGGTGTAAGATTTGCACACACGTGATACGTTGTGCAGTCTTACATCAGCTCCTGCTGCATAGATTATTATGTCCCCACCCCAGGTATGGTAGATAGCTATTTTTGATACCATGAAAAGTAGTGAATGGGAAACCCAGTCTGCCCTGCCATGGAGATTCTCTAGACGAGTTCATACATGCTTAATGTACACGGCAGCATGCACAGTGCGACACTCTTGCTGTCAGCAAATAATAGGATAATATCATTGCTTTGTAGTTAGCCAGAGTGTATTTAAATAATACAATATACAGGGACAATACCTTGTAGAGATGGAAGCTTGTGCGATGAGATGATTAAGTAGGATACCGTTATAACTAGACACGTAGTATATGGTATTTTGTCTATTGTACGATTTATACCCATGTCAACATGTTATGAGGACTGAGAGTGTCACTCGACTGTCACAGAGAGGGAAATCGGATTTCAACTTGAATTTTCCGGTGTGCCACACACTAATGCGCGCAAATATACGGCGCGTGCGTCACGCATGAGACATTGTCACAATTCTTCCCAAAAAAGGCCAATGTTAAAGTTCTTCCCAAATGGCTCTAAAATTCTTCCCCAAAAAGACTTTTGCCGCCGGTGTGACCGCATGTCTGGCAGCAGCGGTGTCAAAAATAGTGGCTAGGGAGCGTCGACGTGACGCCATACTCGTTGTAGATCTAGTCGAAACCATGATGGCATGATATCACAAATAGGCTAAAATAGTGAAATCACTGTGACTCGGAACGTGTCGGGTGAAAAGCCTATCATCTGATAACACACGTATCAGATATACAGGTGTTCGGATTAGTAAGATACATGACCTACCGGCTGTCATACTGTGACAGTGGTCATAGCTCGGTATACCCCCCATTGTGATGAGGGCACGCTACCTAGAACCCAAACAGTGTTCTCCGAGCAATGTCCACGATGTCCGAACTAATCACATACGAAACAGTACCCCCTTTGTGGAATACCCATGCTCATCTCAACTCCGCCGGTGGCGTTAAGCACAACAAGCTAGTCTCACTGCTGCCGGCTCATCCTCAGCCCGCCGTTGACATACAGTGCACAATATTATACAGCAATCCTCCGCAGGACCCATGCAAACATACAACTGGCATATTCGGAAGGAGTCTCCAAGCCCGGAAGCGATGCCACGGTGAGGAAGCTGCAGGGGCCCTCAAAGAAAAACTGAGCTTAAGATCACACATGTCGTGTGGCTAACACTAAGGATCGAAACCGCAGAAACGCAGCTGCCGCACACACCAAGGTGGCTAACAACCGAAGACAAAAAGGCAGGCATAACACAGTGAACTTCTTATCACGAATGTTGCTCCCACGTAAAAGAAATAAAGAAAGTACTTTCCGAATAAATTTGAAAAGTTTAGTTGACATCTAAATATGTATACATACCTGCTGAGCCACAACGTGAAAGGCCGCTGGGGGTAGCAGCAAAGCAATCAAGCAACCCACTCTGCGCCATCCATGCCGCGAACAACGGATGAATAGAACTCCATAAAGTCTAGAGTAGCATCCCGCCAAGCGACGACGTACGATAGCCCGGAGTAGCTCACGACGTACGCAAACGTGCCAATCATAAGCACCGTAAAATTCGCCTTCACCCCCAGGTTGAAATAGTTAGGATCTTACGCATGCCCCACGTAAAACGTGGGCTCCTCTACATCTTCCGCATAGTCCTCCTCGCTTGGGTGGGATGTCACGTCAGAATAAAAATACTCATTACCACTGCTGACGTGAAAAGAATTAGGCGCAGAAGCCTCGTCAGCGACGACAGAGCAAAGTCCAGAAGATAGTACCCCCTGTTCAAACACATGGTCGACATAGGAGGGTAGATAAATAATCTTCGGAACTTCTACAATTTTAGGAATCTCTATAAGCCTTTCAAAGTCGTGATAACCGGAGGCTGTAACCTTTGCAAAGCTACGATACGAAGCAAATCTTGCGAACCAGTTGGATGCGACAGGGCGTCTGTCGGGATACCTGAAAACATCCCTTATAAGAACCGAGATACCATAACCAGGTAGGAACTTAAAATACGAGTCGTCATAAAATTCTCGGCCAATCCTATCCACGTAATCGATAAAAGACATTTGAAGCAAAGCGTCTCGAACAACCAAGCGAATGAGTTTTCCGAACGACACGAAAAGGCGTGTCGGAGCGAGCTCGTGGCTGGAAGATGCCCGATCGAACTCAGAAGCCAATGGGCAAAAAAAGAAATCGTCACCATCGGACTGTGAACTGGAGTCGTCGCAAGCACAAAACCCGGATGTTTGCGAGCCCACTGACGAAAAATCCAGCGACGCAGTCTGCGAACTCATCGAACAAAATTCTGCTGCACCATGAGCGTCTCCAGGGCCCACAAGGGAGTCCGTCTGGACAGGACAATCAATCAAATCAGTATAATAATAAGAAGAATGATCGTCGAAGCAAGGGGCAAGCAAATCGGAGTCCCCAGCAATGAGTGGGGATAGCACAACCAGTCGTGCAGCCTCAGAATCTCGCAGCGCATCCATACGACGATCCAGGGCCCTCAACTTCAAGCGGTAGAGGGCCTCCAACCTCCCAATCTGATGATTAACTCGGTCAACTAATTTCCTATACTCAGCCTGCGACAAAGCGTCAGGCGAGGTCCATCTAGATGCCGTCGCTCGCCCCATAACCCTAGTAGCATGGCGAAATAAAATGCACCACGTGCACTAGCGAGCCATACCTCCAATAATTAGCCCGAGCGCTCGCCTAGGCCATACCACCCGTCGCCCAACTCCTAGGGGTGCCCCTCACTCCATCTCAAGCGCGGTCGCGTCGTTTAGCCAGACATGGCTTTGTCGCAGTGTCTAAAAAAAGAGTGCGTGGGTCCAAACCTGGCAGGAATACCAGTCTGGCCGAATAAACGGGATATCCTCCTAGAGGCAGGTTTCTCAGAAATGTGATTATCATAACAAGCTCGCCCAATATGTGGGCTTATGGGTTTTAGGGTTCTAGCCGTTGCCGGGCATACACTCTACTATAGGAAGCGAGCAAGCGACTGTCGGGCATGACCGTGGGAGTGACACTTGCGACACCAATTCAAGTCGCGCGCGGGCCTCTTCCAGGTTGTCGCGGAACTGGGAGGCAAACTCGAAGGCGATGCCTCCCCCCTTGGTGCGTTTCCGCGTATCCGGGTTATCCTCTAGAGCAACATCCACAAATAGGCCCACTTGGGACATGGGGAGTAAGGACTCGTCACCTCGAACGACGGGGAGAACCCCGTACTTTCATTCCGGATAATAATAATAATAAAACATTTACGTCGATGAGTAAGGCAACGCCTTCGGAACGATCTACTCGAGTCTGTTCCCCTCAAACATGACAGCGGTCTGCAACGGCAGGAAGCATTCCAAAAAGCATGGAAGCATGGGCAGCAAGGCACTAATGTGAACGTGTCTGCCACCAGCGTCGGAACAAACATCAGCATTCCGGGAATCGTCGATGTCAAACTTCACGTTGGTGCACCACAAATCCCAATCTTCAGGGTGGTCACGAACGACCGCATCATATCTTCCACCGCTTGATTCTTATGCTCGACCACAGGGGGGTTATATTGGGCGTTGGTAATCACCGAATCGAAGCCAGTTTTGGGACAAAGTTCACATTAAACATACCTACGTCACATGTTGCCGCGATTTGCTCTAACAGTACGTGCTACACTTATCCTAGCCGATTCTTCTCCGAGTGCCTTCCTTGATCTACTAGCTGTTTCTTATAAAGCCATCGGTTTATTTACTGTGTCTCTCCTTCAAACAATACACACATACTAAACGGCATGAGACCGGCCAACAAAAGCCAACCCACCATCATCCCAGTGGATGTGAGAAGCAAATCAAGCGCAGGGCGGGACCGTGACAAGATACCACAAACTCATACATATTCCCAACCCAAATGCAAAGTAGCATGGAAAGATGATACAATGTGACCGATCATCGCCCAACAATAGTTGGTCCCAGGGTTACGGAATAAGCGGACCCTGCTGGCATGCCCCCCAGAGGCACACGGTCAATGGATGGGAACCGTTGGTTCATGAGTATGCCATGAATGCAGTCACACCACACAACATGGAAACCCCATGTGAAAAAAATGAAAACATGCGGGCACCTAAGTGCTCCCCACAAAAATCAAGGGAAAACACAGAAGGCAGACTTCACCACCCTCTGCCTCTCCTTGCAGCAAAGGCAAACGCATCCACTGAGCTCTCCAAGAGGCAGTGCCCGCCAGAATGGCACCACAGGGACAACTGCCTCCCAAAACCCACTTCCATCCGGCGGCCGTCCCCGTTCACAGCGACGTGCCAGTACCTCACATCAGGGTCAAAGAACACGAGTCCCCCGGCGCGTGTAATAACCATGAGTGCTGCACACGGAGAGGGAGCAAGCATCAGACGAATCCAACACACTCCCAAATAGCGAGTCGCAGACGAATCCCCGACGCCCTCAAAGAGGCAGTACCCGTCAGAAGGGTACCACAGGGACAGCCACATCCCATCATCCAAAGCACTCCAGTGGCCGTCCCCGTTAACAACGAGATGCCAATACCCCACAACGTGGCTGTCGATCACCAGTGCCCCGGCCGGTGAAAAAGCCCCAAGGCACTGGACATAAATAGAGCCAGCCGCAGACGAATCCCCGACGCCCTCAAAGAGGCAGTACCCATCAGAAGGGTACCACAGGGACAGCCACATCCCATCATCCAAAGCACTCCAAATGACCGTCCTCGTTAACAACGAGATGCCAGTACCCCATAACGTGGCTGACGATCACTAGTCCCCCGGCCGGTGAAAAAGTCCCAAGGCACTGGATATAAACAGAGCCACACAAACAATACAAACACACACACAAATAAACACACGCACCGCACATACACATATGTGGAATTGCTTGCGGCGCTCAAAGGCCCAAGCACCACCTCAAGCATATCATATTAATAGTTTGGTGTCCCAACACTCCTGTCACACAGCCTGGACGACAATGTGAGTCAAAAATTCAAGGGCAAGCGCACTGCTCGACTGGTTTAACTGGTTTACATCCTCTATGAGACGGTTCTATCTTCTATGATATCCAACGATCTTAATGCCCTCCGCGTCCAGGCACCCGAGCTAAAGAAAATATCCGTCCGGTGCGACGTGGAGACCCACGTGCATACGCCCTTTCTCCAAGTCTTGAGTGAACTAGAGAATTCATTGCTCCTTCTCAGGATTGATCATCACGAACTTCGCACATTGGAAATAATTATCCACGGAACCGGGGATGGCTGTGTTTTCTACAATCCTCATGCCGGCATCAGCAACGATGCGCTTCAAGTCGGCTTCATAGGTCAATTTCCCGAAATCGATGGTGGTGACATATCCCATCAGCGGTTTGATGTAGCCCAACAGTGGAGTGTACCGTTGCTGGTAAGTCTGCGTCACGTAGATCAGCCCTTGCGGCTTCAAGACTTTAGCAACTGCACGCAGCGCCTGCACGCGCCAGTGATCCATTATTCAGTTAATTCGTATCTACGTTTGCGAAACGCTATGCTTGAAAATACAAAGTAATCGTGTGCGTGACGTCGATCGAGCTACGGGTACACAGCCATAGGATACAGAAGGGTCATCAACACTTTGCCCTCGAAACGAAAATGACATCCGTACATGGATGGGCACTGGGACTTGTCATGAAAGCGATCTGTAAGCCTAAGACTTGTTTGCAAAAAGTCTTCTGAGTATCGTTTTGACATAGCCAAGCACGAGATCGCGTCGGGAAGCGTAGTTATGTGCGCAGACTGCCTTACAACCCGACTTGCAGAATCTTAGCTAAGTCGGAAAGCATTAAATAAAAGCAGAGCAAGTTTGCCGTTTGTCAACACTACTCTAGGGAAAACATGTTCAACGAAGCGTCATCCGTGAAGCAATATGAAACTACAGTTTCGTGGGATGAAGCCGAGCTCAGTGAAAGAAAGCCGGGCACCTTAGGGGGGTCGGGCATCAGTGAAATGGATCCTGAGAAGTAAGCGACATCGAATGGAGCACCGTAGCTGGCAAGATCTGATGTGTATACAGAGTCGCAGTGAAGACTTATTCTATTCTGTAGATGGTGTTTGGCTGCAAGGTGTTTCGCCTTCGTTATGTAGCTCTGCTCGTAATCGACACCGACAATTTGTATATCTTTTTTCTCTAAAATATCTTTATTTTCGATGAGCGCTGAGGCTGTCCCGATCCCAATATCTAGCACCTTTTGTTTACTAGATATCCGATTCAGGACAAAAGCATACCACTTGGTTGTCATCTTCACGATCACGATATCATACACGTCTGCCGCGAAGTATCGAAGCATCATGAGCGCAAAACCAGCGGCACCGGCTGCATAGTACACTGGAGCTGCGAACATCTTTGAAACGCCAACCTAACTTGTGTGAATGTCTGAATGTCACGAAAACATACAAGTAACACGTTTTCGGGGTTTGTTTTCTGGAAATGTTGTGTAGCTCACACGACAGCTCAGCAAAGAGCATTCGATTTGCCTCTGCTCTCACGCCTGCAATGCAAGTCGAAGTGCCATGCCGTGCCTGTGCCATGCCAATCGGAATGCCATGCCATGCCATGCCATGCCATGGCATGTCATGCCATATCTCATATGCCATGCCATGCGAATTGCCATGCCATCGCATGCCATGCCTGAGTGTTGAGGATCTCTCTGCTCTGAGGACCTCTGGTATTTATACTTCGTCCAGCGCCTATTTATATTTTCGGTGGAGCATCCGTATCGGTATGACCGATTGCGTATTGGAGATCTCGAAATCGACAATGTCTGATATCGGATAACTAAATACTGTAGACAAACGAAAGACATCCTCGGTGCTCGGACCTCGCGAGCTCGAAAAAGCAAACCGAAAAGAGCTCACCCGAGAAAACCAGCAAGGGAAAAGAATAGAAACACAAAAAAGGTTGCTAGCACCTAACTCGTAACATTCATTGTTTATTCATTATTTTGTGCAAGGGGCTAAAGTGCTTTTGTCAAATCTGCGGGAAATCGAATGGGATGGGTTGAAAATTTAGGTGCACCTTAGCAAGTGTTCGAACTTGAGTTTCTCACCTGGTAGGGTGCAAAAGTAACCTTGCAACACTCGACCGCCAAGTCGCCCTTACGAAGCTTCCTCGACATCAGATAAAACAGATCTTAGTCGTCATGCAAACTTTTGTAACTATTCCTTTCTTTATTTGAAAAAAAACGATAGAGGCATGTTTGACACCCCTCGGTCTACGAGCAACGCGGACGTCCGTACGGTAGGGCCTGACGGCCAAACTGAGTTGATTAAGCCCACACCAACTTCAAACGGACGAAAGGGATCCGTTTTTCGAAACGACGTTTCAAGTCATATAAGTTTTATTACCGCGCATCGTAGCCTCGAAGATGCTCGGGAAAACGTCGAGAACATCTTAGCCTCCACCGTTCTCCGGAGCCTCGAGGTATTTGCTTCAGGAACGGAGACATAGTATGGTAGAATTTCGACTGAGTGCCTTACTTTTGGTCAGTTGAAACTGTCAGGTCCGAGTTGTTGCTGTCACGGATATATGAAACCATAGCTTTCAAAGCAGGGTACCATGGGCTGGGCCCAGGTATCCGACACAGTTGCAAGGCTTGATTCACAGACCGTCGTATGCACCAACAGTCCTCGCTGGGAGCGCTCCAGGACTGCAGAAGAGGGCTAAAGTGAAAAAGGTTTATCGATGTTTATGCTGCAGGAAGATGCCGTATCAGTGCCTTCGGCGGATTCTCTATTTGGTGCCCGGCTCAGCTCGTCGAAGGTGCGGCGGGCTCGGTCGCCTGCGGAGTACACCCGTGCTGTTATGCAGTCGTGCATGCTGTCATGCATTTGTGATGCTCGTTGGGATACGAAAAACTACACCTGATTCCTCAACCTGCTAATACGACGTGCAGTTTCTGCGTGTGGCTTAACTGGAAGGGGCCCTGTTATCCGCACAGTACCTGAGCCTTCCCGTCCCGGAGAACAGCAGTGAGGAAGTCGGCGCAAGTCTTAGTTCGCGGCGCCAGAGATTCTCACTCTGCACAAGCGCTGTCCGCTTACCGGAGAGCGCCGGGGAATTCTTCCTCAAGTCTTCCGTCGCACTTGCCCCACCCTCCCCTCCACCGGCGAAACGACTGTCACGGGGCACCTCGTTTAAGAAAAAGTCTTCTTTCTTGCAACGGTCCGTGTCGGGCCGCGCGTCGCAAGAGAAAGGCTCCAGTCCCAGAACCGGCATCACTCCCGACGGCTCCCCCTCTGTCTCTAACCCCACCTCTGTGGACGCCACACCCAACCGGTCCGCCCGACCTTCCGCCGGCGGCATCAGCGCCGGCAGTACCCGGACCCCCAACGTACCCGGACCCCCAACCAACCTCAGTTCCGAAGTACTTCAAGCGGCAGCGACTGCGCCCGACCTGCAAATTTCCGCAAGTGCCGTGGCAGCTGATGGTACGCGTGCATCCGCGCCCAACCTGCCCGGGAGCCTTGTGGCACTGTTTACTTGTTCGCAGCTTTCGAGGGACTCATCCACGCGCCGTCACGCACGTTGACGTCGCTCATGCCGTGTATGGGCGGCTCACACCTGCGCCCCTGCCTCTAAACAGCTAGTCAAATGAATTCACTCTCGCGTTTACATGCTACTATGCTACTGCCTTGAAAGTATATGCGGAGTCTTCATCGAGGCTTTTCATCCCCGAACGCCTGCTAGTTTTGCACTAATCGGAGATGTAGAGCTCGAAGTTTTGGTGGAACCTCGGCGGGGCAGGAAGCTTGTCACTGTAAAGGCCCCCGGGGGGGTACTTTGTGGGCTTGGGGACGTGGCTGACGCAAGACGTGCACGCGGCAGGCAACTGGAGAGTTTCGCGCAAGGGAGGGTTAGGCTGAAGTGAGAGGGGACACGGGGCAGACATCCGAAGGCTTGGGGGTTGGGGGAGGGGAGGGCACACAGCCGCGCCTACAGCTCCAGATGGCACGGGCGATCCCACTGCGAAGCCGAGAGGAACCTCGGCGAAGCAGAGTCAGCAGGGGCAGCAGAAACGCGCCTCACGCGTGAAATCGTCGCACAAGAGTAACAGCCCTTCGCATGAGGCGGTGAGCCAATACCTGAACAGGGCCAGGAATTGGCAGAACATGCAGAAGCGCCCCGCGGCGAGCAAGAGCCCAACCGGGCTGCGGTTCGGCGCGGAATCTTCGTTGGCGAGAGCGATGGAGGCTCCGGAGGATGCGTACGACGCGAGGCTCGGCTGGCAGCTTAGGGAGGGGCGCACGGGGAGCCGCTCGCCCCGCTCGCATCGCTCGACGTCTCAGCGCACGGAGAAGCTGGCCACGCCGCGTGACACTTTGCCCGAGGAGCCGGAGCCAGATAGGGCGTCCCTCCTCACTGCGTTCTTCCTCGAGACCCGGGAGAATGCCAAGATCTTGGCGCGTAACCAGGAGAGGATGGATGTCGAGGGCGGTGCGTGCCGAGCCCTTGCTCCCCTCGCGATGCTTGTCGCGCATGGTGGGGGTACTTTGGGGCGTGTCATAGCACATCAATCCAGCTTAGAACCGCATAAAGCCACATCCGGAATAGAAGTAGCTACGAGGGTAAAGCTTGATTATGGGGAGGGTCAGGATGCGTATTGTCAGGGACTACAGGGTTAGGTGTTCGGTGTGCATTGTAAGCCTAGAGCGCCGGGAGTTGGGGGCTTTGGCGGGTTGCGAGCTTAGAGTGTGGGTTACCTTGAAGTGCAAGGGGATGGGGGGGTTGCGACTCTGCAGTGCGGGGGAGGGCAGGGGTGCTAGGCTGGAGTGTGCTTGACCCTGGACTGCCGGGGGCACGGGGGTGGTGAGCCTGGCGTGTGCTTGACCCTGGACTGCCAGGGGCGGGGGTGGTGAGCCTGGAGTGTGCTTGACCCTGGACTGCCGAGGGGGTTGTGTGGAGGGCAGACTCGGAGCAACTGATCCAGATGGAAGCTCAATGGGCGATCCAAGATCATGCGGAGAAGGTCCCGTCATTGGAGGAGCTGCAGAAACTGAAGCGTGCTGCTTTGAACTCCAAGCGGGTGAGGCATACTGGTGCCCGGCGCATCCTTGAACCGAGCATTGATCGCCTATGACACAGCCGTGGACCAGGCGGTGTTCGCGTGTGACACCGCCGCGGACTAGACGGTGTGGGTGTGTGACACATCGACCGGGAGCCACTGGGGGGCATGCCAGCAGGGTCCGCTTACTCCGTAACCCAGAGACCAACAGTTGTTTGGCGACGATCGGTCACATCGTATCATCTTTCCATGCTGCTTTGCATTTGGGTTGGGAATATGTATGCGTTTGTGGTATCTTGTCACGGCCCCGCCCTGCTCTTGATTTGCTTCTCACATCCACTGGGATGATGATGGTCTGGCTTTTGTTGGCCGATCTCATGCCGTTCAGTGTGTGACACATCTATTTATATCCAGTGCCTTGGGGCTTTTTCACCTGCCGGGGGACTGGTGATCGACAGCCACGTTATGGGGTACTGGCATCTCGTTGCGAACGGGGACGGCCACTGGAGTGCTTTGGATGATGGGATGTGGCTGTCCCTGTGGTACCCTTCTGACGGGTACGCCTCTTTGAGGGCGTCGGGGATTCGTCTACGGCTCGCTTTTTTGGGAGTGTCTTGGATTCGTCTGACGCTAGCTCCCTCTCCGTGTCCAGTGCTCATGGTCATTACACGTGCCGGGGGACTCGTGTTCTTTGACCGAGATGCGAGGTACTGGCGCGTCGCTGTGAACGGGGACGGCCGCCAGATGGAAGTGGGTTTTGGGAGGCGGTTGTCCCTGTGGTGCCATTCTGGCGGGCACTGCCTCTTGGAGAGCTCGGTGGATTCGTCTGCCTTTGCTGCAAGGAGCGGCAGAGGGTGGTGAAGTCCACCTTCTGTGTTTTCCCTTGAATTTTGTGGGGTGGGGAGCACTAAGGTGCCCGCATGTTTTCGTTTTTTTACATGGGGTGTCCATGCTGTGTGGTGTGACTGCATTCATGGCATACCCATGACATAGCCGTGGAGCAGGCGGTGTTGGTGACATGGCCGTGCGAGGGGCTTGGGCGCCGATTATGGCGGCGGCGTGAGATTGTTCGGGTGCAGGTTCTGGCGGCCGTGCAGGTGTGGTGGAAGCTCCTGGAGATCAAGCCGCCCGCCCAGCATGGCTTCATGAATAAAGCGCAGTGGTGCGAGTTGCACGTGATGGTCGCCCGGGACCTGTTTGGCACTGATGAGCATGACACAGAGGTATGCCCAAGCTTGGAGAAGCTGTCACCTGTAGGGGGAGGCCGTGCTGGGACTCGGAGTACCTGAGACACGGCTCGGAGGTTCTGTTCCCTGAGGGCGCTCCCACACGGGGCGACCTGTACATTGGCATAGCCCGCGGCAGCACGACCGCCCAGCACTGAGACAGTCGGATGTTCCGCCTCCCGAGGAGTATCTCTCCTTTTGCTTCTGCTCACCTTCGCTTGTGCGCCTGATCTGTTGGCGCTCGTTATTGAATCGTGTGCCTTGTCAGCAGGGGGCATGCTGGCCTGGTCACGTCGGCAGTCCCCACTTCGGCGTGGCGCAGGATGTCTGCTGTGGGCTTTCTCTTTAGGGGTGCTGCGGCAGGACCCTCTACCGGCTGCTGTGCGCGCGCACCCCCAGGGGGGAGTGATCAGGCTACCCCCAGGGGGGAGTGATCAGGCTACCCACAGGGGGGAGTGATCCCCAGGTCTCGGGGCCTAACATGCCTGCTCCTGACGCGGTATATCGCGCAAGTCTGGATTGTTCGCTTGTATTGGCCAATCTTGGGTCTGGACTGTTCGCTTGTATCGGCCGATCTCGAGTCTGGATTATTTGCTTGCATCAGCCAATCTTGGGCTGAAGTCAACATTCTTTGTGACATAGACGGGGTGCTTCCCCCATTCGGAATATGCATGCCCATATTTTGGACCCTCGGGTCGAGATTAGGGGAGTCTTTCACCATGGATTCGATCATGTCCGCGGGTTCGTTGGGAAGGGCTTCACGCGGCACCGAATATCATGACTTGATCGATGGCTATGATCGAGTTTGGAGCAAGTTGGCTCCTTCGCCTGGAATCTGTACCGCCACTGTGCACGGCGCTCGGGCCTGGGGCCCCTCGCCTGCATCGACTCCACGCCATTCCCAGCGTGACCGTGAACTGCGTGCCATTTTCACTCCCTCTGGGACTATGAAGGGTGGCAGTGTGCTAAGTTTCCCTGGGCCCGGCAACAGAGCTTGGGGGCTACCTGATATTCGAAGCTGAATTTCTACACATTCGCAAGCGTCACTGTGTGCTCAACTCCGAAGGGGGGTCCGGGGGTGAGGACTTGTACAGATTCGCGGCGTCTCGGAGCAAGAGTGGTATCATTTGTTCAGCGCCAAGGGCTCTCCCAACCCGGTGTCCATTGATTTCGATCAGTTCCACGATCGAGCGGTGGCTCTTCTCGTGGCGTGGGCGCCGAAAGCGGACTTTTATCAGCTCAGCGCAAACCTTCTCCGCCTGGCGGAGGCCACCTCGAAGGCAACCCTCTCCAATGCCCTCAAAATGCGGAGGCACATATCGGTTAAGCGGCCTGGCTTCAAGCCCAAGCCCAACCCGGCCCGCTGGTACGACGCCGCAATGAACCTCCAGAAAACAAACGCGCAGCCCGCAGAAGGTACGCGCTTGTGCCTCAGTCCCAATCCCCGGCCTGGTGCACGACTGCGCGTCAGTGCTCGTGCGCGATCCCCCAGGGACCACGTCCGGAGCGCGCGGTTCGTTGACCAAAACCGTGAGGAAGCAGTCCTATCAAGACAGCACCGTGGATTCAAGCGCTCGCCTCTCATGAGCCATCTCGCGCGCGCTGCAAGGGGGACCTCCGCCTCTCATGAGCCATCTCGCGTGCTGCAAGGGGGGCCTCCGCCTCTCATGAGCCATCTCGCGCGCTGCAAGGCGGGCCGCCTCTCATGAGCCATCGCGCGCTGCAAGGGGGGCCTCCGCCTCTCATGAGCCATCTCGCGCGCTGCAAGGGGGGCCTCCGCCTCTCATGAGCCATCTCGCGCGCTGCAAGGGGGGCCTCCGCCTCTCATGAGCCATCTCGCGCGTGCAAGGGGGACTTTGTATGGGAATGTACACCTGGGAGGCCAAGTGGAGACCAGTACGGCATCGCATGGTTGTGAGCGGGACGAGTGGCGGAGGATGATGGAGGGCAGCCGCTCCTGTGGGGCCGCTCTGGTCGGTACCGCCTCTACGGATTAGTCAGGCCCTTGCCTGCCCGACTTTGTCCACAAGCTGCGGGGCTTGTGCTTGAGGCTCTATACTGTAAACGAGGGGTGCACGCGGAGGCTTTCTGTGCGGTACCGGAGCCGCGATGTGAACGAGAGAGGCCCTTTGTAGAGGCAAGTGGAGGTGTGCGGCTGTTCGAGCGGCGAACTTCTGGCGCGCGACTCCTCTTGTTCCGTGCCAAGGAACATGCGCGGGTGGGCTCGTCGGGGTGATTCCTGCCATCCGGCACATGCTGCCATCCATCGGTGTGTGGCCACGTGGCCCTCCGCTCCTCTGTTCTTCCTTGCTATTGGCCTCTTCACGAGGTGGCGGCCTGGCTGCGGGGCGGCATGCCTAATGCCACTCCGTGAATGGGAACCTGCACGTGCGCTGCTGGCAGGTGGGGAGACTCAGCCCGTCCAAGAGCCGCCCAGTGAGCCGCCCGGTCAGCTGCCGCCAAGCAGCCGCTGGGAAGGTCAGGCTCTGAGCCAGATTGAGACGGAGCGCCACGTAGGCCTCATGCCGCAGGTCCATTCCGACCCCCTCTCCGGCTGTCCGGAGTCCCAGCAGAGTTCATACTCCTGATGTGAGTAGCGCAGCGAGGGCGCGAGGGATAGAATTGGGTAGAACTGGCAGGAGCCCAGGTAATTGTGCTCCTGCTGCCTCCCCCATTGTGCTGGTTGCAACTGCCGGCGCCGCCTGCTCGCGTGGGCTGCATTCCGGCACCCGCGCGACGCATCGCTTGGGCTTCACCTTGTCGGAGCTTTGATGGATGTGCTCGCTCCTGGCAGCCGCGCCCCTGCGATGCTCCGCGTACTGAGGATCTAAAGTGCTCGGAAAGCCTCTGAGCCTTCTGTGAGGATTGCACCAAAATGGCTGGCATCGCCGCCACGCAACCTCAGGGGTGCGGGGACGCCGGAGGATGTGCTAAGTGTATGCTGGAGGATGTGCTAAGTGTATGCCGGAGGATGTGCTAAGTGTATGCCGGAGGATGTGCTAAGTGTATGCCGGAGGATGTGCTAAGTGTATGCGGGAGGATGTGCTAAGTGTATGCCGGAGGATGTGCTAAGTGTATGCCGGAGGATGTGCTAAGTGTATGCTGGAGGATATGTGCTAAGTGTATGCCGGAGGATGTGCTAAGTGTATGCCGGAGGATGTGCTAAGTGTATGCGGAGGATGTGCTAAGTGTATGCCGGAGGATGTGCTAAGGCATGCCGGAGGATGTGTGCTAAGTGTATGCCGGAGGATGTGCTAAATGTATGCCGGAGGATGTGCTAAGTGTATGCCGGAGGATGTGCTAAGTGTATGCCGGAGGATGTGTGCTAAATGTATGCCGGAGGATGTGCTAAGTGTATGCCGGAGGATGTGCTAAATGTATGCCGGAGGATGTGCTAAGTGAATGCCGGGCGCGTCACCTCCGCAGAAAAGAGCGATGACAAAGCTTCCTCCGATCTCCAGCCCAGTCAGCATGAGTATGAGCGGTGCGTGCTCTCCGCAGCCCGTCCCTTCCCCCACCGCAGCGCCCCGCACCGGCCGGTGCGTTCCACAGCGTGCCTTGCACTGCCCGCCGCCGCGCTCAGAAGGTTGCATGTACTAAAAATGGGCATAGCGCTCAGGAAGGTTGCATGTACTAAAATGGGCGTTGTCGGAAGGTTGCATGTACTAAAAATGGGCCGCCGCGCTCAGAAGGTTGCTTGTACTAAAATGGGCCGCCGCGCTCAGAAGGTTGCATGTACTAAAATGGGCCGCCGCGCTCAGAAGGTTGCATGTACTAAAAATGGGCCGCCGCGATCAGAAGGTTTCATGCACTAAAAATAGGATGCGTGTACTCCGCACCATCGCATCGCTTCTCGTAATGTCCACAAATCCGGAAGCGGCCAATAGGCGCAGAGTATACATTCCGCAGCGGCCAATAGGCGCAGGGTATACAGTCGGCAGCGGCCAATAGGCGCAGGGTATTACAGTCCGCAGCGGCCAATAGGCGCAGGGTATACATTCCCAATAGGCGCAGGGTATGGGCAGCGCAGCCTTGCATGCAGCGGCCAATAGGGTGCAGGGGAGTATGAAACGCGCAGCTATCAGGCAGCGGCCAATAGGCGCAGGGTATGGAGCAGCAGCCCCTTGCACGCAGCGGCCAATAGGCGCAGGGTATGGAATGCGCGCAGCTATCCATGCAGAGGCCAATAGGCGTAGGGTATAGAACGCGTATCCTTGCATGCAGCGGTTAATAGGCACAGGGAGTATGGAACTCGCATCCTTGCATGCAGCGGCCAATAGGCGCAGGGTATGGAACGCGCATCCTTGCATGCAGCGGCTAATAGGCGCAGGGTATGGAATGCCTTGTGCCATGCAACGGCCAATAGGCGCAGGGTATGGAATGCGCAGCCTTGCATGCAGCGGCCAATAGGCGCAGGGTATGGAGCAACGCATCCTTGCATGCAAAAGAACGGCCTCGTGTTGCGGAGATTGCTCTGGCCCATGGCACATCCAGCATTTACCCTGTTCCCGCCTCGGGGCGCTGGAAGGAGGATGGGTGCACCCTGTGGCAGCGACTTTCGGGCGCGGGGTGGGCTCACCTTCCAGTCCTCCCGGCCACAGGCAGGCCTCAGGGGCACGAGCGAGCATACGGGCGCTTTTTCATGGGGAACGTGGGGGAGGGCGACCTCAGTGGGGCACATGGCAGGTGGCGGTGTCCTGGAGACACTCGACACACCGAACCCTCCGGATCTGGCATACGAGCCCTCGATAGAGGTCAGTTCCACCCACATGCCCGTGATGTGCTATATGAGCTCTCGACAGAGGTCAGTTCCACCCACGTCCCCGTGATGTGGCAGGTGTTGGCCCCACATGATGGTGCGGAACCATCAGCGCGTGGTGGTCCGCGCCGTACACGCACGGTCCCCGCCATTCCACCGTCACGTGGTGGTTCCACGCCACGAGATTGCCGGAGATTGTGGCAGTACTGGCATGCTCACACGTGGCTGCTGGCAGGGCGAGTGGGATTGGTTCATTGGATACCAATGCAGAGTGGGTGCGGGGAGCGGATTCAGGGTTGCTGCCCTTCGCTTTACGGCAACCCATGGCAACCCTTGGATCAGTCGCTCTGCGTGTGCTTGCTTGCTTGAGAATGACCCTTGGATCATTCGCTCCGTGTGTGCTTGCTGCGGTCCGAATCGGCTCTCGGGATGCAAAAAAAGTTGGACCTGGTGGAGCGGCGCTGAGCTGGTGCGCCACGTGCGTGTTTGGCTCGTGGCCGCCATAGCTTTCGGAGTGTCTCCTGCTGCCATGCTGGCTGGCAGGTAGTTGGAGTGGCCACAGCCACAGCCATCCGGGTGTTTAGGGGTTTTTAGGGTTTGGTGGGGGTTTTAGGGTTTTGTGCGCCAGGGTGAACATGCCCCAATCACTCTCGGGAGGGGAGATCGCTGCTTCGATATTCTGCAGTCTGTCATCACTTTCCCTCCAGGGTGACGCTGCCTCTGCCCATGGCGATGACGCCGCGCATAGCGGGTATTGATTGGGGGGTGGGAGAGAGCTGCAGTATTCACCGACCAGTGTCCTCGACGCCAGGGATCACCCCTACACGGGCTTATCACCACAGGCCTCCTTATCCAACCTGCCGAGCTTCACCTACTCGGCCGCGCCTCCTCCGGCCAATCTCGAGCGCAGCGTGTCCTGCCCACCCGAGCTCCCGGACCTGCCTCCTGGGCTCGTCTGGAACTACTGGCAAGACTCTCACGGCAACCTGTTCGTCACACCCATGGCTACCAAATACCAACTTCCAGCTCCGGAAACGCTGGTTGCGCCAGACTCACTGGCAAGGTGCGTAATCAAGTCTATAGCAACTCATCGGATCGACAGCGGATATGAAATCAGATTTAGGAAATGAAGAAAGGGCCTTGAGGCCCCCGACACGCCGCACTCTGAGAAGAGTGCCCTTTCTCCTGTTTCCTTGTCACGGCGAGTCCTGGCGCCCTCGGAGCTTCGCCGTCACCGCAAGCCGCCCTCTCTTATTATGGTGGCTGCTCCAGACCCAGGGCAACCGGCGTGGAGAGCTGTGCAGGGGAATCGAATGGCGAGGCATCGTTCCAGCGAAGATGGGGGGACCCAATGCCGGCGGAGCCCTCTCCACGCGCGCCAAGCAAGAGGTGCGGCTCCGCAATTAACACGTCAGCGCATGCTGAGCCTGGACTGCGCACAGCCTGGTCATCGGACGGTCTCAGGCCGTCAGGTGGATGCCGGAGCCTTCAGTCCCGCAGCGAGCGCCATCCGCTCTCTGTTTCCCCCCCTCTCGCCCGCTCTCTGTTGTAAGCGTCTTCCTCTTGGAATCTCCTCGTTGCTGTTGCGTGCTGTTTCCTGCTTGCTTCTCATTGGCGGACATGCGCACCCTGCGGTAGGTCCACTTTTCTTGCGACCCGTGTTTTACCTGCGGTTGACCTTCCCGGCCAACTGTTTCGCGTTCCTGTGCACTTCACGAAGCGCGCCTTGTCCCTGCCATCTATGTCCCAATGCATCCTCCGTGCGTCTCATCCCTCTGCCACGTGTGACGTGCTGATTCGGCCGGCCCGCCCTTCGCAGAAAGAGCTCTTTCTCAACTCAAAACGAGACATCTCGGATGAGCTGTCCCGAAATGACATCGCCGTTCAGAGACAGCTGTTTGCAGAACAGGTGCCTCACCAACTAATATCCCCCACCGCCGGCCGTGCTGGTTTCAGTTGCCTTAACTCCAGTTTTGGAGATATTGTGCACGCCGCTCGTGTTTTCGGCCGGCACCCTAATATATGCGCGGGGAGGGTTCCAGGCCCTAGGTACGAACAAGATCTGCCCGCTCCTCCATGTTGAAAGTTCCAAAACACGCGGATTCCCCTTTCCATTTTGGGAAACGAAGACAAAAAACCTTACACCAAACCAGGTGAGCAACATTGCCGGGCGCAGGGTGAAAACATGGCTCTCAGGCTCCATCTAGCAGGAGGGGCATGTTTTTATGCCACGTCTAATGACAGGATTCATGCCACCATGGATGTCACTTTATCCATGGATAATTTGGGTATTGTGCCTGAGTGCATGCTCCTGACGATAGCTTTGAGATGCTCAGTGGATGGCATGCTTTTTAACTGAATGGACGGCATTTCTGCAGGGAAATCTGCCTCCTCTGAAGTTCAACGGTGATGATCTTACAAACGTGAACCTAACGAGCGCGAATGGCTCTGTGCATACCATTTATGTATAGCATACTTTAATTTGGAGAATAGTGTCCGCCTCATAGATTGAACAGCGCACAGGATGGTTGGGGCATCTCTTCTCGACACTACCTCGGTTATTAGCGTTCCCGATTGATCCAAAAAGAGGTTTGGCGAGTTGAAGATATCCGTGAAGGGCAACTGTAAAGTTGCAAAAGAAAACCTACCGTTTGGAATCAGGACATGCTCAGAAGTTCAGGATCGTGTTTATATCACGGCCCTGCCAATGAAGGCATGCCGCGCACATGTACTTGAGTTAAAACTCATTTAGTCAAGATAAACACCAGTGTCTTCAAGTTTTGTTACTTATCTCAAATGAATGTTTTCATGAAACTGTTATGTCAATTTTTTTTTGTTGGCTCTCGTTGAACAGAGATTATGAATTTGGTAGGAGTAAGTAACCCCTGCTCTTTTCAAGGATGGAACCGGGCAAATTACTTACTTACTTTATGCTTACTTAACTAATCAAAGCTCGAATCCCAACGGGCAACATCAACGAAATTTCTATTCGACGACCGCCAAACGATAATGATGACATCGCCAGTTCACCACTGCATTCACGTGACACGTATGCCGCGACGCCATCGCCATTCCGACATTATCTTGTAACGTATGGCATCAGGTATGGCAGAAGCGATGTTCAGAATTGAGAAAAGAGAATTCAGAATTGCAATCGTCAGAGTAATAAAACTCTACGTAATTATTACAATCGTGTCGCGCCAGTGCCGTCCGATCGCAAAATGACGATAATCACGATACCTCTAGATTTGCATATCTGGCGTCAGAACTTGAATAACTGAAAATTTGCTCACATGAATCTTTTCTCGAATTTCTATATGGGCATTGACACCCTAAAATGGCCGTAGCTTATGGTGGGGTATTGGTCTATCTCCTTATCGTTTTTAACCCTCTATAGAGGGTAAACATTTTTCGAACTATGTCTATGCCGCGCCGCACGCGCGCTATTGATCGGAGTCGTGAAAACAATGGCTCATATTAACCACCGAGACCCCAATTTTCTGTGAGTATGCTGGCGAGCGATAAAACCCACGTCTCAAGCTTCAAACTGCACGAAAACTGACTTGAAAACATGCCAAAAAACACCCGAAATTCGAGGGTGCCGAGGGTAAAGTCCGAATTTTGTGTTTCGTGGAGATTTTATTGCTCCGCTTAAAATCTCGAGCAGAGCGGTTAGGAATACTTTATTTGGATGTCCCAAAAGGTATTGCGAGTGCAAAGGCACCAATCGCTCCGGTCAAGTCGCCGATATTATCTAGTCCGCGTGCAACCCCCCTCGATTTTTGGAGTCCGCTTCGGGCTCACCTTGTAACTCAGCTCACGGGAGGCATGCATATTTGGATAGGATGGTGCACCATGCCATTTATCAAACGATCAATTAGAGTGCCCATGTGGACTCCCACCGCATGGGCCCTTCGGTATAGCTATTTCTGAGGCGTATAAGGCGATGCAAGATGGTATGACATGGGTATGACACCATGTCCTAACCCTGGCATATAGGGCATGCCACGCCATTTGACCGCCGTACAACCCCGCAAGATGCGAATTAAATGGCACCATACCTTACCCCCAGATTATACGTCGAACCCCCAAAATGAGCGAGGGTATGCATGACCCCCCACGTTTACGTCACGATTTCCGTAAGCTCAATTTGCCCGCGCGGGGCTCGAACCCAGTGCCCAAGCTTGGGTGCCCAAAATACATATGGGGAACGAGCTAACCAGCGTTCGCGTTTCGTACCACCCCCACCCGCGCCCCCACCCACGCGTGGGTGGTATGCCTTTCCTGGCTATATGTACCCGAACCTTGTCGAGACGTGCAATCTACACCGTTGACCGATCGTGAAACTCGGTTACCTTCTATAGGGCAAACTCGAAAACGATACCTCTGATCCTTATGATTTGGAACCGGACCAAATTACCTTACCTTACTTAATCAGCAAAGCGCGAATCCCAACGGGCGACACAGACGAACTTCCGATCTCACGATCGCCAGACGCTAACGATGACAATGCCACTGCAGTCGCGTACATTTATCGCGACGCCACCCTCGCATGGCATGTTGGGATGCAAAAAGCGAAGTATTATCGCGCACATGATCCTACGGTCAGATGGCCTAGTGGAGATCTCCTTTTGAGATCGATCCGCCTAGTAAGAGATATGCTATACTGCTCCCCACGATTTTACAAAATAAATATACCTTAAATATGTTAAATATGCGAAAATGTCATGAAATTAAATATGTCGAAAACTGAGTGCACCCTACCCTTTAGGCCTTAATTTCGCAAAGGGACAGGGTACGGGCGCTGGGAACTTGACTAAGTCACATGCTGACTGCTGCGTCTATCGCTATCGCATGAGACACGGTGACACTGTCGTTGCGGTTTTGCGCGAACCCAAGCCGTCACAATCGAGAGACGATACGTGTCAAAATGTCTGTCTCTCACGCCTCGGTTACGGTTGTATTACAAGGTAAAGAACTCAATACGCGGAAAGTTCCCACCCCTAGTTGGGAGGCTCTGCACACCTGAGAGGTGCAAACTGAATAGGGTGACAAGGGCCAATTGGCATTGCACAAATGCACTCTTGCGCAAGAGAGGGGGAGGGGTACCATGAGAGTGAGGTCACCGGGTGGTAGCCCACCCCTAGTTGGGAGGCTCTGCACACCTGAGAGGTGCAAACTGAATAGGGTGGCAGGCCGATTGAAAATGCACAAATGCACTCTTGCGCAAGAGAGGAGGAGGGGTACCATGAGAGTGAGGTCACCGGGTGATAGCCCACCCCTAGTTGGAAGGCTCTGCACACCTGAGAGGTGCAAACTGAATATGGTGGCAGGCCAATTGAAAATGTACACAAATGCACTCTTGCGCAAGAGAGGAGGAGGGGTACCATGAGAGTGAGGTCACCGGGTGATAGCCCACCCCTAGTTGGAAGGCTCTGCACACCTGAATATGGTGGCAGGCCGATTGAAAAATAGGAGAGAAGGGGAAACATACCTTATCAAAGTGTTGTATTTCCGTAGAGTCACATGCTACGAAGGCCCTAGGGAGCTCGGTGACCTCGTTCCCTTTCAATCTTTTGGCTCGCTGGCCCTTTGCAACCTTGCGCTCTGTCCTGGAGACCTTGTCGGTGAGCTCTTCGGGCTGGTGGCAATAAATGGGCTCTTTCTTTCCAGGAACTTTGAAGTCAGACTTGGCAGTGCAACAGCCTAAGAAACAAATAGGGGTATGGCACTCTTTGCGCACGTCAAGCTCAGGTGCGAGCTCCTCACCTAAGCGTTCACTAAATACAGCTTCTATCTTCACCCCCCCTCCACTATCTAAAAGCTCTTCAAAGCCATGCCGAATAGTGCGTTGGTATTGATGGTTGTTTGAGAACTCGGGCATCTGTGGGAACAAGTGGGAGAACAGGGGCGTGCACAAGTCAAGCTAGTATTAAACATTACTTAACTTACTTATCACGTGTATGTTGAGGTCAATTGGATGCACATTTGTATGCAGGGCACGTGTGAGTGGAATAACAACTTTCACAATACGTGGCTAAGGAATAGAATAAACAACAATAAGAAGAGGTACCTTCAGTTGAAAAGAAGGATACTTGTATGTGGGAGGATGCCTGCACGATGCACAACAAGAAGCAGTCTGACTAGTTGACTAATGTGTGAAATACTAGAGTTAAGAGAGCAACCACGAAAATAAATTAATACAAGTAGTAAAATGTGTTGTGTTCTAATGGGCTAAGGTCTATGGCCAAGCAACGCTAATAGAATCCTCTTTTGGCAGAAGGTGAAACATTGCACTGGGGACAATGATTTGTCCCCATTGCTTGAACTCTTGGGCGAACTCGGCGACTCGTGGTCCAGCATACACCACTACATATCCGTGTGGGCTTTTCGCTGTGCATGACTTGATGGGGCTTGTAAACTTTTGTCCCTCATACAACCTACAGTAGATACACTCGTCAATGGCATTGAACCACTTGTAACCGACAGCTGCTTTCAAAATGCATATGAACGCCTGTACGTTGCCGTTTTTATATTCTTGTAAGACTCTGGCGAAAGCCAAACCGTTGGCACTGCGACCATTCAAAGTCCCACCTGGGGGATTCAAGAACACTCTGCCTTTCCAGACACGCCGCCAACCATTTCGTGATCGGCTATAGTACACCGTCGCGCGCACAATCAAGTTGGCCAAGGCCTCTGAAAAAGGGTCTAGGTCGATTCTTTTGAGTACCTTGCGTGCACTGCGAATTAAATGCGTCGGTGAAAACCAGCGGTCACTCTGAGACGAAAGAAAAGGATCCCAACATTCTTCAGTAGTCAGTGGTTCAGCGGTTGGGTGTCCAAGAGCGGGATTTGGGTCTGAAGAGACAGGGGGTTGCTCCGAATCTGTGACGGCCTGAGTGGCATGCGTGGTAGGTCCTGCGATAGTTGGAGGATCACTGGAGGCTGGAGGCTTTCTGTTGCGAGGAAAGCCTGTCGCTGCGTTCTGGATCAATGAAATAGATACTGAAACTCCAACAGATACTGCACTCTCTACTGCTAACTCCCAAACTTCTCTGCGTTTCTGACGTAGGACTGGGGTCAACGCTGAAAGGTGCGTAATATGCTGGGGAAGCAGTGGAGTAGTTGACTCTGAAAGATCCATGTAGACTTGGGCGCCAAGCACATACTTCTGTGCTTGGCGCCCATTGAACTGCAGGCCAAGCGCTGGACCACGTGCATCAACATATTCAGAAATTGAATTTATCTCAGTGCCACAAGGGGCGAGGCGCATAGGTAGATGAAAGCATTGTATCGCGAACAATGCGAAGCAGATACTTGCAAGGGAAGCGACGGTGATTCTCCGTTCAATTTTAACAGGGCTCTTCTCAAGCATAATAGTAGTCGGAAGACAAGAAGTTTCAGGCAATTTTTCTAGCTCTTCGCGCACAGCAGAGCGCTTTCTCACAACTGCTTTGCTGGCAGGCATACTGGCTGTTCGCCCTATGGGGCGAAGGGATTCGTTACCTAGAACTGGCTCTTGCAAAAAACCGCTATCTCTTTTAGTGTCGAACGAGGATTGAGTTAACAATTAATTTAGTTTCGACTGCGCGAAACCGCAACGACAGTGTCACCGTGTCTCATGCGATAGCGATAGACGCAGCAGTCAGCATGTGACTTAGTCAAGTTCCCAGCGCCCGTACCCTGTCCCTTTCGCAAATGTCAGTGTGCCACACAGTCACAGCTCACAGGCCTAGTGGAGAACTTTAGATCGACTGGCCTAGTAATGGTTAATCATTACGGTCAAATTTCAAGGTCAAATTTCATTAAGGTCAAATTTCAAGGTCAAAATTCTAAAGAAGCGAGAACGCTCTCTTCTCCCACCGTCCAAGAAAATTTTCGTTTGCTACAAAAGATGGAACACGCTTTGCCTACTTACAACTCGAAAGGGCACACTAGCCACCAGCTACGTAAGCGACGCCTGAAGCTTCTCTTCTCCCACCGTCCAAGAAAATATTCGTTTGCTGCAAAACATGGAACACGCTCATGCACCTCATGCACCCTCAGTTCTGCGACGATATCAGCGACGCATCGCCGAACGCGTACTCAACCAGAACGCAATCGTTGTGTTACCCACGGGAGCTGGAAAGACGCTTATCGCAGCCGAAGTCGTACGGCGCGCGCTGGAGCAAGAGCGCAACGCAGGAGACCGAGGAGTGTTGTTTCTCGTTCCCACCTGCTGCCTCGTGGAGCAACAAGCGCAAGCTGTTCGGGAGTGGTTCGCGCCGAGAGGCCTCGTGGAGAGCCACCCCGTGGTGGAGTACATGGGTGGCCTCGCCCGTCCTCCGCCCGACTGGGCCGTGATGGTGGCCACGCCAGACGCGTTTCGGGCGCTGCAGGCCCGGGCGGGAAGGGAGCACTCGGAGAAGCGCAATCGCTTCGCATGGGAAACAATTAAGCTGTGTGTGTTCGACGAGGTCCACCACGTGCTACGGGACCATCCCTACCGCAAGCTCGCGTTAAGCATTCCGCCCACGTCTCGCACACAGGTGCTGGGGCTGACGGCATCGCTCACCTACGCTGTGGACGAAGCAAAGGTGCGCCTGGCAACTACGCGCATCGTGCAGGAGCTGCGGGTGCAGGTGTTGGAGACGGCTAGCGCCGCTGAGCTGGAGGCGGATGGGTACCATGGGAATGCAGCGGCGGCCGAGATCAGAGACGAGGTTCCGGTGGTCCACCGCGTGACCGGTGTGGTGCCGGCAGCGCAGCGGAAGCCGCACCAGATGAACCACACCTTCTGGCAACGGATCCGGACGCACACAGCCACGCCTTTTGCAGCGTTTTTGGTCTGTATGATCCGCGAGCTGGAGCAAGAGATTGCCAGGGCAGACCACAGCTTCGAGAGCCCCTTGGCCTCCCCACGCACAGCCTCTTGGGCCCAATACGCAAACAAAAAGTCCACAAGTAGGAGCTTCCCGGGCGTGTCAAATTCGGAATCTGCCATCCTGCATAAAAAATACGTTCAGCTGGAGTTCTTCTATGAAGCATTGAAGATCCTGGTCATCTCCTGGGAGGAAGACCAGGAGATGTGCGCCATGTTCTTGCACATGTGCAAGGGCCACTGGGACGAAGCGGTTCACGGTGAGGCAAAACTTGGCGGCGTGCGCTGCGGTGAGGGCAGCTTATTGGTCGACTTTGGAGCGTTTGTTGACTTGACCCTGACAGGTTGTAGTGCATCCTCCGGGTCCAACTCCCAAGGGACAGCGTTTGAGCGGTTCGCCAGCCTCAAGGAGATCTTGCTTGCCAAGAAGGCGGAGCAGGACTCGCAGGGGAAGGAGCTGCGCGGCATCGTGTTTGTGCAGAACCGACTGAGCACACACGTGCTTGATCATTTCATCCGTCTGGACGCGGACCTGCGCGCTGCGGCCATCACCCCCGCGTGCCTGTACTCAGACAAGTCCCCCGCCACGGCGCGGCTGCGGATCTCAAAAGGTGAAGCGGCAGAGACTCTCCGGAGGTTCCGGATCGGGCAGGTGAATCTGCTGGTCACCACGGTGGTGGCCGAAGAAGGGATGGACATTCCCGCCGCTAACGCCATTGTGCGCTTTGACCCAGTGCTCAACGCGGTGTCCTTCGTGCAGGGACGTGGGCGGGCGCGCCAGGCTGACAGCAGCCATGTGGTCATGGCGCAGCGTGAGGACCGTACTGTCTCGCAACTCGCAGCCGCGGAGAGCCAGCAGCAGCAGATTATTCAGCAATTCGACCCTGCCGAGGTGTCAGCTATTGACACACAACAGCAGAAGAGTGCTCAATTGTGCCGGGAAAGTCAAGCCAAAGATGGGCTGAAGTCGGCGACGGGCTTGGAAAATGCAGTTGCGGCACTCAATTTATTTGTGAAGAAGACGAAGGCAAACCTCTCTGAGAAGTTCCCATGTGTGACGATCAAGACGTGCTCATGCACGTTGCATTACCAGAGTTGTGTGAGAACGACCAGTGCGAGTAGTCCCCCCAACGTGACTTTTCCGAAGAACATTGAGGGCCGGAAAAAGGCGAAGCGTGTAGCAGCACTTGAGCTAGTGCGAGCACTGCAAAATAACATGAAGTAGGATACCCAAACTTTGGGGATATTCTTGTGCAATCTCTGGAGTCGATGGTTGCTGAAATGTGTTTCTTCGAATATCAAATGCTAACTCGTTGCTTCCGGGATTCATGTGCACGGATGGCATTGTTCGAATACCTGCAAATGTAGCGTACATAGTATGAAAATGAACTATTATGGCAGCTGCTAAATTTTAGTATAATGCAATATAATATATATTCCAATGTAATGCAATAAACCAAATATTGTTTCTCCTATGTGTGTGATGATGCAAAATGTGTTATGTAATTGACACACATGCAAAGCCAGGAAGTAAGCAATGCAGTCAAATCACAGCCAGATTATTGTACATCTGGGGTTTTAAATGTGTATAACGTTTATATTTTTACACAAAGCGATCTACTCCAGCTTACTTGTTTCGGACACAACCCGAAACGGCATCTAAACAGAGCCCTAAACGAAACTCTAATGAAAATGATAAAATGTATCACATCGCCACGAAACGCCAAAAAACGGTCGTTTAGGGTTTGGGTTTCGAATTCTAATGCACGCACTTATTACACTTTAGATTATGCAAATTAACGCAATTATTAAATTAAATTATGTCAGAACTTCCTGACATAATTTAATGTTAAAAACTTAATGGAGAAGTCGTTTCGCATGATCATCAATATGTATGGTGTCACGACTCAGCAAAAGTTACATAATGTATACAACCATTCGTATTGGGTACGCGTGTCGTATATAACTATGTGGTAAGACAGAGTAAATACTATGATATACATATAATTGAGGCTTACACTTATGGAATTGTTAATACGATTTATTTAATTATGTTTGGACATATTTTGAACAAGTATGGCATGTCAAATCCTTAAGAAAGCCATCTCCAACCTTGGGATCGATGGGTCATGGACTCACCGATATTATCACTTGTCGGAGTGCGCTGTTTGTATGATGGCACCCGCGAACTCGTTGTTTTGCTTATTTCTACAATAAGCACCTCTGGACACATAGACAACTTATTATCAACTTGTTATGTCATTTCAATACTACACATATTCGACGCGCACTTCACATCGAGCTGCAAGCTGATCTCAACGGCGCACTTGACATAGTATACGGTATTCCTACTACGCCCAGCACCCGAGTTTTTGAAATATACTAGAAAAAATTAAGTGCATAAGTGCGTGTGCTATAAACGATTATGTGCAGCAGTATCGAGGAAATATCCCTGCAAAAAATTAAAAGGCAGACAAGCAGGCAGGCATTTGGGCAGCGGTTTGGGGAGGTGGGGGTTGGCGGTGGGGAGGGCGTTTTCATTGTTTCCGGTACAATCAACTTTTGGGAGTATTCATTGTTCCGAAAATATATAATAAAGTACATATTTATGTAGCAAATATTAATTGTACCGTAAACAATCAACATTTGCTACAGAAATATATCCATTGTTCCTGAAGTATTCTTTGGTGCTAATATCTGATACGGTCAGTGACTTGTTATTATATTTTGAGCCATTATTTATTACTGGAAACGGGTGCGCCTCGTCACCACAATATCACGTTGCGTACATTATCGTACGCATACCTTCATCTCAGTGCCATACAACTTTGCATCCGTAAATCGTCATTGCAGCCTTGCATGTCCCGCCCCCGCCGGGTAAAGCGTCGCGTATGTATGCCGGTGGTATCGCCCGGTGTAGCTACATGCGTAAGTCGCGGTCCGTGTAATATCGGATGCCTCTGTTGCTTGGTGCATGCCAGTCGCTTTGTAGTAAGCCAGAGTGTAATTGAATTGTTCCTGAAATATATAGCAAAAGTTGATTGTTCCCGGTACAATCAAAATTTGCAGAATAATATAAACCCCTACAAGAGTCAAAGGACTAGAGTAGGCTACAAGGCGTGATTGGGTCTGAGTCCAAGATGGGGTGGCATAAGCCACACCTCCAGACTGCCCGACGCCAATACGGTGTTGATGACACACCCGGTCGTATGTTCAGGTCCGTGCAGCTCTGTCGGGTAGCTTTCTCGAGTCCCTCGCCACAAATAACGCGGGACTCGAGAAAGCCAGGCGTGGTTGGGTTTGAACCCTTATGTTGGGGTGACATTTGCCTATTAACCTCCACAATGCCACGCAAAACTTTCTTCTGGCATATTCGATCGTTACAGTCCGCCGGGTAGTTTTCTCCCCACAGGTGGCGCACAAAACAAGCTTGCTAAATGCTATTAATGTAATGGGGTGTGAAACGATGTGCGAACCGAATCGAACTGCGGAGCGACATCACCTGGCATGATATGTGGTACTATCCGATACCTCTTTGATACCTGTGGTATCACACCTACTCCGCAAAACGGAGAATGGCTCTTATATAATATAACTCTCTTATACACATTCTCGCTCATACAGCATCACAAAACAACAGTACGAAGAATATAGTTCACCACGCAACTCGACGGGGCGGTCAATGTTCTAGCGCGTCGAGAAGCAAATTTCTCCCGATGACGTTAAAAAACATCAACCTGACGTGTACAGTGGCGTCACCACCATTCATTGAATTTGTCGACTACAGTTTATCGCTAATTCAACATTTTGTATGCCGCATCATCCGCGCCAAGAAAAACGTCATGTGTGTGTCAGACATATTAGTCGTACACGTATGCAATAAATCGCGGTCCGAGTGTACTATTGGATGCCTTTGGTGCTCGGTACATGCAAGTGCGCTTTGTGGTAGTGGGCCAGAGTTGATATTTATGGTATTTGATTACCATCTGCCTGCTAGACATATCGATCACTGCGTTCATACATGACATCCCTTCTATCGATAAACAGCGGATCCGACCTACTTTTTCCGTTAGTTATTATCTCGGCTGCCACTGTACATTTCGACTGATGATGACTTCATGCATTTGCTTGAATGCACACCCATGCGAATCGTGCAAGCACAGGGAAATCATCCGTCTAAACATACTTTATATTCAAAACCACACTGCTCACAAAGGTGGCTACTGAGCATTTCGATGTGATGTTTGTTAACCATACCAGAACCATAAAGTATTTTGCACTCCCTACATTCTTATATGTTTTTCCAAGTTTACACTACTTTGCTCTATATATGTACTAGTAATCAATAAATGTTTCTACATTCCCTGCCATATGCATCCTACTGGTAATAGGAATGGTGATAGGAAGCGCTTGGCTCCCTCGCAAATAAAGTCTCACTCAGCGTTATAATTAAGTTTTTTTTCTCTATAATGGAGGACATTTGCTCTAACAAACTGAATTTTGGGGGTTTGAATACCTTCTGGATGAGGCTAAGCTACATCAGCTTTCCAAAGCTGCAACAATTTCTTCCTCTTCCACCTGATCTCCGCATGCACGCTGCTTTCCATCAGTCTAAATAATGTGAACAATAAATATCTAACATGAATATACCTGAATTTACTGAGATACTTCCTACACGCAATTCCAGGCTTCGCTACAGCTAGGGACAGCAGATCACATCAAACTGCCCCTGCCTACAGATGGATTTCAGGTGTCACGGGCAGAGGCCCCCATCTTTGGAATGCTAAAAAGGGCAAAGAGTAGCTGCCCGCCGAGAAAATTCCCTCAAGCACCCACCTGTTTATGTATTTGTGGGGGGTTGGGGCACCTCCCTGCCCCTAGACATCAGTGATTAGCATCCCCAACATAGAGAATATTCTGTTTTCATGGGGAGATATGCCATCCTCACCACATCCAATGTGATCTGCTATCCCTACCCATCCCCGTAGCAAACCGCGGGATACCCTAGACGATATCGCACTTGATCTAGGTGGGCGAATCTCGCTCAGTGCCTGTGAGGGAGGAAAGACTGACGGGACGGGACACAATCAAGTTAGAAGGAAGCAAAAGTGCCCCTCACGATTCCGGGTTTCGATGACCCTTCTACCTCGAGGTTTTAACGAAACACCATAAACCGACAAGGGAGAGCTCTCCTGCTTCAACGGACGCTCTTCAAGAGTATATACAACGGGGCGCAGTGCGCATGGCTTTGGTTCTGAAGGCATAGTGAAGAGGACTCGCATGCCTCCCCTCAAGGCCTCCTCTCAAGGCCTCCCCTCAAGGCCTCCCCTCAAGGCCTCCGCGCGGGATAAAGCATGGGGAGTTGTATGCCATTCAGAAACACGACTCTTGAAGGGGCAATCACTTCGACGGACCCCATAATGCTTCCAAAGAGGCGAATGGGGTATGGGGCATGCAAGTGACAGCCATTCGAGACAGTCTGCAGGCGGCCGCACCAAGATGGACGCTTCGTCTGGCAGTGGCTCATTCGCACTCCGGCTGTTGTTCTCAGTGGCTCTTTTTTTCTTTGAAGCCACGGATGCGCTCCAAGCTAGAAGCGCTTGCCGTGCATCCTTTCTGCTCCGCTCAACTACAAACATCTGCCCGCCACCCCGCCCGCCACCCCGCCCGCCAGCACATGCTCCGGAGACTCAAACTGAGGGCACAACTGTTGTGCAGCACAAGTGCTCGCGCATCTTCTGCACGCCTCTCGCCCTATTGGTGCATGGCATCCTGCGCAGTCCATCGCTGAATGGATGCCCTTGCTGTATGCCGCGCCCAGAATCCAGGTGACGGCTGCAGGTGACGGCTGCAGGTGACGGCTGCAGGTGACGGCTGCAGGTGACAGCTCCCGGAGATAGACGCGCCTCCGACAATAGCACTCAATATGCGCTCTGCTACTGTGAGAGATTTCGCAATGCCCACCACAGCACCTCGCTGTCGGCATGCAGCCAAGCCACTGCACACATCCACCTGCCAACGACCGTTCGTGTGGGGACATGACCGTCATTCGCCAAGTGGGGACATAACCGTCATTCGCCAAGGCCACGACGAAGCCCTTCGTGTGGGGACATGACCGTCATTCGCCAAGGCCGCAACGAAG
>LGRX02006585.1:0-19885 GCA_001247695.2 Cymbomonas tetramitiformis
CCGAATAACATGGGGGTTTTCAATTTTACACTAGCCCACAAAGTCTGTCACATTCTGCACAACACTAAATTCTTCTCAGCAGCACAATTAAACAGAGACCTACTATACGAACTTGAAAACCTAAACATTAGAATTCTACCACAAACGGGTAGAGAAGCCAGGATAACCAAACACGAAAATAACAAAGCCATTTCGACCATACGACAATCACTGAGAACCCACCATCCGAAAATTGATGCACATCCAACAAAGCCAAATTCTGAGCACAAAGACTGTAAATCCACCCACACTGCGTATAATCACCTCATCTCAGGCAAAGGAAAGCCTTCCTGTGAACCTCACACATATGGATACCGCAGGAAACACTCTCATAAACAAAAGAGAATAATCCGTAAAACCAAATGCACAAACAAAATCTTTGATATCGAGAACATTTATGACGCAGATGGCAGATGCATACTACAAAAAGCAAAACACAAAAACGCCATGAGACAGTCAGAAGAAATAGACCGACTCACTAAACTACAACTAGCACAACACTCTAACAATTTGATTATAATGGGTATGAATATGAGAGGCCTCCGACACCACAAAGAAGATAAAGACAGTTTAATCAAATTAGAAACAATCTGCAATCTTTTAATTGACGGACGGGCTGATATAATATGTATATCAGAAACCAAGGTAAATACTGAAAACCTTGCATTAATCAAAACCCTAATGACACAAAAAGGAATCCAATTTCGCACGTCTCATGTAAATGAAAGAGCTTCTATTGGTTCCATGATCCTATGGAATCCGAAAAGTTTGCCACTATCCACCTCGGTCACCACAATCGATGGAGATGCAAAGAGAGCAGTAATGACCAAATTTTCAGGAAATAACGGTTTTGAGCTCTACATAGCCAGCGGTTATATGAATGATGCTACACTAGTAGAGGAACAAGTGGAATTATATGACACACTTACTGACTGGGCAGGGAGGGCAGGAAATAATCCAAAAAAGGCCTACGTAGAGATAGGTGACAAAAACTGCACCATTACCCCAAATCAGCGGGTGTCAGGTGGAAATTACATGTCGTATCAAGAGCATGTCGAAAAGAATAAGCATCTTTTAACCTATTTCAACAATGACAGATGCTAATGAACTGATAATGGACCGTAATCCAAACACGGAAATTTTCACACATGTCATATCCAAAAACTCAAAAGCAAAACTCACCCATATCATGGCCAACACAGCTATGGCAGAAATGACCGTTAAAACAGGATGGACGGAGGAAAACCCTTATATCATCTCCGACCACGGGATAGTATGGGCTGAATTTAAACTCCCTCAAATCGACACCAAACCGGAGATTTCCACCGATACAACTTTGCCAACACCTAGATTTAATGGTGCCAAGGAAACTACACATGATGAGTACCCAGGGTACCCAATTAGAATGACAAACAAAAATAAGGGTACAAAAAGGAAAATAAACAGGAAAGATATTGTAGGACTTCTCGAAGCAAACGGATACAGCACAAACGAACTCGTGCACGCGTGCATCAATAAAAACAAAGCTAGAACCGCTATCAGCACCGTTAAGGGTGACACCACTGATCTTGATCTTAAACGGGATAATACTGACGGCAGCCCCATAACAGTGAGTAAGCTCATAGCTAAAAATAAAGAGGCAGACAATATAGAACAATGTCTGAAATGGCACAACAAACCCAAGGAATGGTGGATTCACCTTAATAGCCCATGGCATGCAGCTCACTTACTCTCTAGAGGAAAGGGGATGCCGGAAGGTGGTCTCAACTTAGGCCATAACGACAAAGATAACATCTGGCATATAGGTTCGCCTTCGCCTCACCTTTTAAATAAGAAAGATGTTAATGCCTATCTCAAACGACATCTGTCATTCAGCTCACTGGAAGTTAAGAAAATCACGAAATCCAACACAGAGGAGCACATGACCAGCTGGAATATTCTCCTACAACCCCATATGCCTGCTAAATTCTGGAACCTGTACGGATCTGAGATGCATTCGGAAAAAATAGATTGCACCGCCCATTTATTCCAATACGCTACAGGCTGGGTCTTACACTGAAAGACTACATAGCACACTTGAAATGGAAAATGGATCGGAAGCAACTAGAAACGGCGGCACTGGCCTCAAGGAAATGCACCCTGACGCGACATGGGATACCCTGCACAAATTGGCACATCAGGCGGCAAGTGACACCTTTGGCACCAAGAATCTGAACATAGCTGGGAGGTCTGAAAAACCATCAGCAGTATCTAACTATATATACAAATGGCTAAACACAGTACGCCGCATCATCAAATATTTGGACACGAGAACTCATGCAAGCAACATTCCTAAGCAAGCCAAAAAGGCTGCCCGCACGCTACCTTTTGCCTCGCTCAAACACAAACACAATGAAACGGCAGCCACATGGGGATCACGTTTGCATGAAAATTATGTAATAATCAGAAATGCTTTTCAGAAAAGCAGAGACACTGACATTGAACGACGCAATCTCCGAGAAAAGGAAGCCTTGCAGCATCTTTTCTCAACTAACCTTTCGAGGTTTCTAGACACAGTCATGGGAAAGATGAAACCTACTGAAAAAGGTGCGGCCGCTACCCCAGGTAGTGATGGAAAGATACCTGAGACAAAGACAGAAAGACTAAACACAACACTAGATGAATACAAAAATAAAAAACTATTTTCTACTAACCCGAATGAGCCAGATGAACTCCCACAGTGGCTCATCGACATTCTAAAGGACAGCCCCAAAATCCCCGATACGGCCGCTGCTAGACTACTGACAGAAATCACGCACAAAGAACTCCAACAAGCATACTCGGACTGTGGTATCTCCACAGCACCAGGACCCTCGGGAATGAGATACTCGCAGTGGATCAAGGGCCCAGAAAATTTTCAAGAGGTTACTGTCTCACTTTTTAACCACATTCTTATAACTGGGAAATTTCCAAAGAGTGCAAAATCTGGAGTCATCCTTCCAATCCCTAAAAATCCCTCTGCACCATGTACAATAGATAACTCTAGACCCCTCACAATGTTGGAAACGGGTCTTAAACTATTTAACACAATAATTGCTAACCGTCTCAAAACAATACTTAACACTCACCCCATTCTCTTTCCCATCCAAGATGCGTTTCTTCCGAATAAAAACATAGATGACTCACTTCAAATTCTGAATGAAGTAATTTCGGATGCCAATAGATACGACAAAGACCTCCACGTAGTTTACTTGGACCTCAAACAAGCATTTGACAGAGCTGAATTCTGGATGAGCAATTTAGCGCTGAGAAAGCTGGGACTCCCATCACAAATAATCAACATCATCTCGGACATTACTAATGATGCCTCTAGAATGGTACTCACTGAAGAAGGCCTCACGGATGAATGGTCCCTAGAATGTGGAGTCCCTCAGGGAGAAGTTTTGAGCCCACTAAGGTTTGTAGCCATTATGGACATTCTGGCAATTTGGTTAGCAAAAAGAGCAAACGGTGTAAACCCGACAGGATCCACATATGGATATGAACTGAGCTCGGAACGCCATAGACCAGACAAACCAGGAAATAATGTTATTCCTCCCTCCCAAAACCTATTAGAAAAGGACACTACTTTAAATGTCTTTGCACGGTTCTTTTGTGATGACATCATTCTCGTGGGGAAAACTAAAGACGAAGTTCAAGACATGCTAGGTATAGTTAATGAATTTATGAGCTTCATTGGTATTCCCATCAATGTTAAGAAATCCAAATACTCTTACAGAAAGCGCATTAAACCTCAGGGCAAAACAGTAACGCGATATGACCCGTCCGATGATTTACTCATCTCAGGGGGTCACCTGGAGCCCAATACAAATGACTCAAAATTGATTCGAAATGGATACCCCCTGAGTCACCAGAATTCCTCGAATTCGCCAACAGCAAAGAGGTAAACAGATATCTCGGAGTATGGTTTGCACTAAATGGGGAATGGGACAAACAGTCGGAAATCCTTATCGACAGACTTAAATCTACTCTCACATCCATCCAACTGCAACACATGACTCTACATCAGCTAAGATATGTTATAAATGCGGTTGTAGTTCCGAGGATGGCATACCCCCTTAAAGTTACCTCAGCAATTGCCAACTCCTCAAAGAATGTCGCAATTGAATTAGACAAAATGATAGCTTCGTTTATAATTAAATATTTGGGCTGCCCAGTTGACACCAATCACCAAATAATCTGGACAGCAGTCTGCCAAGGCGGGTACGGTATTGATAGTGTCTTTGATGTTGTAACCGCGTCGTGTATCACCGAAACTATGAACACCCTGTGTTCTGCGGATGAACACGAATATTGGCAACACAACCACACGGACCGTATCACTGATCCCCACCTCATCTCACTATACCGTAGAAATAGCAATCTATGGCTTGAAATAATAATTCAAAACATGAACAACGAAATGGGTAAAAATGTTATATCGGGTTTCCCCTTATCGCACTATGCAACCTACAGTCATACTAAAGACAAACGCTTTAACTGGTTTAGGCGCACAGGTCACATTATGGCAAAACTTGGATACGCTATTGACTCTAAAAATTACCCCGAAAATGAAGCGGGTGAAACCACATTAATCACCACCCTTCCCAGACAACTCTACATGTCGAGGAATGTTACCTCCGCAATACAAAAATACAACCTCAAGCACACAGGTTCCTTTCTAACTCCTTGCGGTGGAATGTTAAAAAACTGGCAAGAAAGTAAATGTTTTTTCAGGCTGAATGGCAGTAGACCCCCTGGATGGCTAACCGAAATCGAAAAGGAAATGCTTCAAAACCCCGTAGATTTGGACCCACAGGCTAGATATGTCAAAAAACAATATAGAGACAACATAGTACCCCCCGACACGGGTGAATTTCATTGGAAAGGAAATGGTGACCGAAATTCCATCTCTCTTATTCACATTACCAATATTGACTTAGAGGCCATGTCAATACAATATACAGAATACAGTAACAATGCCATAAACCCTAATGTCTTTGTCAGAATCGAAGGTACCAACAGTCTTCAATACGACTTTGAATATAGCATCACCAATGACGGTTGCATCCTAATTCCAGCAGGTTCTATTTTTGAATATAATGACCACATGGACCCGCCCTCTTCTGTCCTTGCTACGGTTAGTGATATCAACTCACACTATGATTACATCTCAGACAGACAGTATGAAACCATTATTGCTAGAATGAAAAACAAAACCGCGGAGGAAGAAAGTGAATACAGTTGCCCTAGCGACTCGGAAGAAGAATTCACCCCCAACGCCGAAAAGAGCAAACAAATGGAAGACTACGATATGGCAAGCGATGGTTCCCTTTTTGCTGGAAAGAAAACAGCATGCAGTGGGGCAGCATATGCTATAAAAAACTTTGACAACGGGATGCCACTTGTACGGAAGATGAATATCCCCCCTCAAGAACTTTCTCCGCACAGGGGCTCCTTATCAAGGAGGATATCCAAAACCCGAGTAGCACATCTGCTGAAATTGCGGGACTGCGATTTCTACTCACAGAACAAAAAGAGAAACTCCTCAAATCTATTACTCCAATGGTACATGCCATTGACTCCATGGCAGCAATATCTGCGGTAACAAAGGATGGCAGGTCCATGAGTGCTCGGGACAAACTACGTGAAGCTAATCGCAGAGATGTGCAGGCTGTTCGCCTACTGCTAGAAGAACTTGGCTTCTACAGTGAAGGAGACCACAGTAAAATCATCATTAAATGGATTAGGGGTCACAATAATGACAAAGTCCACGACAGAGTGGACCGTACTGCTAAAAGAGCCTCATTCAGAGGGGGCTGTTTTGACATCTCCCGCTACGACCCTGCTGAGGAACTACCCTTCTCATTATTCTTTTTTGAGGTCCCTATTTTAGGCGATATACGTAGCCACATCAGAAGAATTCAACGACTCTCACACTATCATAATTGGAGAACCCTACAGTCCCAAGGGAAGCATCTGAGAATGCTCAACGAGAATAACACCGCCCCCACCAAAGATATTTCCAAAATGACACCTAAAGCTTTCACCGCTTCTAGAAGTAGAGAACTCCTGGGTCTTCAAGCCTCTCCTGCACGCTTATTTAAACTGGGGAAAATCGGGTCCGAAAACTGCCCCTACTGCCAACAGAATACAAAATGCACCTTCGAACACATCCAACTCGAATGCCCAGGACATAATGATAGTTTGTATAACCTTAGAACAACCCAAGATATCGAACTAAGGAAAATCATCGCTGAAGAAATCTCAGAAAAGCCTAAACTACTAAACCCTGGAAAGGGTACCACATACATCAGAACACAACCATCGAAACTTTTTCCACTTGCTGACCTAAGACAGGAAATGAATGAGGAATTATACTTACACGCTCTCCCGGAAGCTAGCATGTACCGTCCATCAAGTTCAAAAAAGAATACCATTGCTGTGACCGCAAAGCCCGAAGTGGACCATGTTACGGGAACAATTAAATATCCCGAACTCCAATATGTCCAAAAGAAAGAGTTTTGGAAACTTTTGGCTTGGCACCGCCTTTCCAACAAAGCAGTCCCATGCTCACTTGCGGAGTACTCGAATAGGGCACACGATATCCATGAAGCCCTCAATGCATGTAAGTTTGAATCGGGAGACCCTAAAAACTGCTATGCAATAAGAAGAAGCCTCTTAGATATTTTGGTGGATGACAGAAACCTTGACAAAAACGGCTGTGAACTTTTCTCCAACCCACTAAATGCCCACCCTAGAATTTACTCGAGAAGATGCATACCCACCACTAGAATGAAAAAAGCCCTCAAGCCCTTCTGTTATCATGGGAAAATCGGTTTTGATGGCCTCGCTTGGGATGCCTACGTGGACCCGTTAACAGGCATTGGCAGAATAGTTTACGGAAATCCCCCCTTTGATGGAAAGGATAAGGGCAAATCTTCGGCGGTTATGACTACCTTGGAAATGGGACATAAAGCGGCCAACACTGTACCCGGATTTTCAGGAACATGGATTCTTCCACTGTCTCCCAAAAACCAAAAAAGATGGTTTGATAAAGGTTTTAAACTCGTTTTCAGATTCCCGCATAACACTATTCCATTTATCCCACATGGTTATTGGACGGGTGATGACCCCTACGTTCTCCCAGGTGGCGGATGCTATAAGGATGATTTTTCGGATGTCGTTATCATAGCTATAGACAGTGCACCCAGCGATACTCAACCAGCCTTTGACTGGAGGCCTACACAGAAAAAGATTGCTAGATGGTTCCTCAATGTCCTTCCTAAGTCCAGAGTCACGGAGAGGAGACTAGAATACACCGGAGTTAGCTCTGATATTTGGAATGAAGTTCTGAACGAAAGGGACAACGTACTCCCTTCTTCGTTGTGCCCATGGCCCACTCAAGACCCCCCCTATCATCAGAATGGTGCTGAGCATTATTATGGCGGTCACCATGATACGACAATCACCAATGCAGCTTCTAAGCCCTTCATTAGCACCGTGAAATGGCCCAAAGCACTTACACTCATGGGGTACCTCCCTCCTCTTTTCGGTACTGTCCTCAACACGATAGGTGTTCCCCGTGGCAAGATTAAAACTCTCCTTAAAAAACTTTCAAGAATCTGTAGGCAACACACCAGAAATAGGCGAGACTTGTTTCTGTTAAACACCCCCACCACCTTGAACACTGACCCGCATACAGTTGACATCCTGGGCAATGAGACCATGACGGAAACAGAAGCTGTGCAAAAAACAAATGACTTTCTTCAAACCCTCCTGCAATAATTTTCAAAAGTCTTGCAATAAAAGATGGCTCTCTGTCCTATAGGGGAGGGGCCCCCCCCCCCTCTCCCCTCCCCCACCACCCCCCCCTCTCCTCCGCCCACCCTGACCTCCTTCCTCATCGTCTCCAAATACCCCCTTAATTCTTCGACTTCCCTCCCCACCGCCTAGTTTCAGCCACCCCTCCACTCACCCGGCCATGGCTGCTTCTCCATCTTCTAGAGTTTTTTGCTTAGCACCTAGCTTTTTCTCTAGATGTCACCCTGCTGAAAAGTGGGTTGAGCCCCTTTGTGGGCGCGCTATAGTAGAGGGAGTAGCCCCTAGTGTTTTCACTAGCCTGCTTTGCAGGGTTACCGCACTCTCAGGACTTTGTCCCTTCTGCTAGCGTAAATGTTTTATTATTATTATCCTCCAGTTTACTCATCCTCCCGCTTTGCACGTTGTGACGAGTATATCATGATTATATCAGGATACTCTGGGTCTTATTAGGGGTTGTGTACACCGAAAATATCTTAAAGCACGACTCCAAAGAAATGAATATCGTCCCACGAGTAGCGCTTCCGAAGCAAAACTGAATTAAAGAAACTCCTTAAGTATGGGGGAGGGGTATTCCCCCCACTATTAACATATTCAGTTATTAATTCCGCCCGCCCGCGCCACATGTACGCCTAAAATGTCACGTACTTCTACACTATTGAAAGGGGCGGCCAAATTCTAAAATAGCCCGGTGGCTTAACGGAATACGGTACGAAGGTTTACAAAAAAAAAAAAGAGCTTGCATATCAATGAATGTCGGATTATATATTTTTATGCCTTGCGGGGCTCGATTTTGCCAGTGAGAAGGGCTCCGCCCCCTCACACCCAGCCCGAATTTCCCGAATGCCTTGCGGGGCTCATTTTCCCGCCATTTCCCTCCAATTTAAATAATGAATTAGAAAGTTAGAACGGACGCAGAGCGGAACACTCCTCGAATCCGCCGCCTCTTATTGTCATTCTCGATCAGCCTTGTTAGGCCCAACCCTTCCTAGCTGAAAACTAGCCGTTGGCGGGCGCTGGGCCCATCGTGATGCATTATCCAAATTCCAATTTCCATGATTTGATAGATACATTTTTTGATTTTACCGATACACGTCAGAGAGTGTAAACGCCATTCGCAAGCGCCACGGAAGACTCTTTGCCCAATGGGAGTTACCTAATGGGGCACATCGGATATGATGAGCCAATGAAAACCCATATTCTGATATTCATGTTCTGAGTTCTCGACATGAACCGACAATATGGCGTGGATCGAAACATCTCGAGAGAGCAAAACAACTGCTTGTTTCACAAGTTGAAGTGTTTGCGGAACTGCGAAGCTCTTCACTTTATATACAAAACTCTTCACTTAATTCCCGAAACACTTGATTTTTTTGCACCTTCACATTCGTTTTGAAAAATCTTCACTTACTTGCGCCTTCACGTAGTTTGCAATTCGCATGGCGTGTCGGTCAACAACGAGCAGCGTAACAGTTCTGCGATATCGCATACTAACATCGCTTTCTGCTGTCCAGTGTATACTAACACTCTGGCAGGATTTGACTGGATCCCTGTGGTTGCACGCTGTTTCGCTCATTTGTTTGCTTCTAACCGCGCTGATGCAGGTGAAGCTTTGTATTGTTCGCTTGCGGTGTGTACTGATTCCTCTGCTGCAGGAATGCGGAGTTTTCTCTCATCAGTTTTGTTCTTCCCTGACTGAGTTTGCCTTGGGTTCTCGTTCTATGATTGCGGAACGGAATTCCATGGTATATCCGGCATGTTTCCTTTTGCTTGATTTTGAAGAGCGCTCTACGTTTCATAGCTACTGGATCACCGGAACCTACGAGAAGGTATTCAGCGTAGTTTGTGAGCTCCACATGGCGTTTCGGTCAACAACGAGCAGCCTAGCAGTTCTGCGCCAGTGTATACTAACACTCTGGCAGGATTTGGCTAGATCCCTGTGGTTGCACGCTGTTTCGTTCAGTTGTTTGCTTCTTACCGAGCTGATGCAGGTGCAGGTTTGTATTGTTCGCTTGCGGTGTGTACTGACTCCTCTGCTGCAGGAATGCGGAGTTTTCTCTCATCAGTTTTGTTCTTCCCTGACTGAGTTTGCCTTGGGTTCTCGTTCTATGATTGCGGAACGGAAGTCCATAGTATATCCGGCATGTTTCCTTTTGCTTGATTTTGAAGAGCGCTCTACGTTTCATAGCTACTGGATCACTGGAACCCGCGAGAAGGTAAACATCTTCAGCCATCGAACTCTGTCACACTACGCACCCTCTGGAGCGTAAGGATATTTTGCATACACATTTGTGAGCGGCAATCTAACAGTTCGAGGAACGGACCGCAGTTCGTGATAGGCTGTCAAACACAAGCAACACCGTTCCTCGCGTGTTGCCTTCAAAGTTGTTTGTGAAGTTGCCAAACATGATGTTACAGTTACCAGTATTAGCTTCCCCTCTTATGATTCTTATATATGGACCTGTGTGTTCAGCCGGCTAAGAAACCTGCCGCCAAGGGCATCGGAAAGAAGGTGGCCCCAACGACCCCTTCCATTGCGAAAAAGCCTACAGCTGCGGCGAAGTCCGTGAACTTCGAAAAGCGCCTCAATAGCTTCGGTACGCGCTGTGATGCCTTGTCAATCACTCCTTCGGTCCCCTCCCTCAAAACTCACTTCAGCAATCAGGGTTCGCACACAGGTCACCAGCCGTTTTCATAACTGTTGCTGAAATCTGCCGTCTCAAAATACCGAAGTAAGTCCAGACATTTCATCTATAAGCTGACGGGATGCACTCTTTGCCGGTCGGTTTCTCGTTCGCCAATCGATTGGGAAAGCATATGTTGCCGTGTTTGATCAGTACTCTGCCACCTTTTCGGCCCCGGTTTTGACGAGTTATTTGGTGTGGTGGGCTGTGTATTACTAGCAATGTATTTAGCCACCGGCTGGGGTGTTTACTATGGTGTTTATGTCAATTTGTTATTGCAGTTAATTCCTGTTGCTGGCTGGGGTTCCTGCAGTATGCCTGTTGAATGTATAACAGAAGAAGCATCTTATATGTAATGCGACCGTGGCGGGTGGTTATATTGATTCTTTTAGTCCCTGCCCTTAGGTGTGCGGGTGCTTTTGGTCTTGCAATACAGTCGATTATGGCGACCCTGATTACACTTAGGTAGTTATTGTGCTGTGCATGCAGCAGGTGCAGGTATTCAACTCTTTTACCGAGGTGTGTGGACAATGTCTGTCTGGTGTGTGTGTATTCTGTTCTGTGTGGATGCTGCAGGGCAGGTTGCTGCACAGTGCACTAGGCAGGTACAAAATTAAGTACATATACCATTGACCAGTTCTGTTAGTAGTTCCTACTTCAGGCAGGGGGATTTGCTGCTCAGTGCCAGGCTTGATGTTTCCCGGAGTCCCGCTGCTTCCTTGATCCTCTGTTGCAGCAAAGTCCCCTTTTCGATTTCTGTCAGTTGAGTGGTGGTGCCAGAGAAATTTGAGAGTCTCAGCAGTGTGCTCGGATTTGTGGGTTGGAGTATTTGTGCTTACCTTTCTTATCAGATTGGCTGGTGTTTTGGGCCTTGGGAAACGTTTGGGAACAGACTCCAACGTCTTGATAAAGTACCGTCCCGAGGATGCCGCCGCCAAAAAGGAAACGCGGATGCAGTTTGCTCAAGCTGATAAGAATGGGGCCTCTATTGAGAGCAAGAAGCCTATTGTTGTGAAGTTCGGCCTCAACCCCGCGACCTCCCTGAGTGAGCAGGTGCTAGATTCGGTTGCTTTGGGCAGATTCCTCAGGTCTCCAAACTGACAGATTTCCTCCATCCGTCTCTTCACGGTAAATAAAATATTTTTTTCTTGAGGGGAGACTATATGCTGTGAGAATGCAGGTGGCGAACGCTGCTCAGTTGGAGCTCAGGGCAGAGTTGGTGGCCGAGCAGCAGAAGGTCCACGCGCTAGAGGAGAGGCTGAAGGCTGCCAATGATCAGGCAGCGGAGTTAGCTCACGCCCTCCGTCATCTTCTGAGAGAAAGGGCGGCAAGCGCTCCGGTCCAGGTGCATCCCCACATTTCACTCGTAACTTCAATAGTTCAAGCACGAGAAATATTCGATTTCTATAGGAAACGTGAAGTCTGTACTCTAGTTCTCACTGAGCAAGACAAGCAAGTTGCCTATACGTCAGTGAGGAGGAGTAGTAGAATCAGAATGCTAGAGTCTTAAGAGAAAATCCCAGAGAAAATATATTTTATCTGGCGTGAAGACCGTCCGGTGGGGTTTCTGGGTGCGTGATGCCTCAGGTGCTTGCTTGGAGAAATCTCAACGAGTTTGAGTACATCGGCGGTGGTGCTTGTGGGAAAATCTACGCTGCCGAGCTCTCCCCTCAAAACCAAGGACAATCAGCAAGGGATGTGGTCGTGAAGTTCTTTACAAATCTCAAGGATTTTCTCGACGAGTTGGAGGCGTTCCGCAATGCCGGTGTCCACCGCCACCTGGCAGAGCTTGTGGGCGTTGTACACCATCCCGCCATCGAGCCCGAGAAGGTACTTCGACTGCCCTGCAGATGGCGAGCCCCATGGAGTGACCCGTGGTGGAGCATTTGCAGGACGCGCGAGGCTCAGAGCAGGGGTAGGCGCACATGCAGGGTCTTGTTCTTCACCAAGCTCCGTAGTCTCCATTTTCGTGTACCGAAGGGCATGCCAATCCCCAGCGTGGATAAACCGTGTGCACCCTTTCGATTTTGTTTAAATTGGAATGCAGTGGAATTTTAGTGGTTTAGTCAGATTCAAAATCACTGACCAGTGACACGTTGGCACAGTAGTGACAGTGACGTTTCGAAAGTTACTGTGGCAATGTATGTAATGGCCGAGAACTTTCTAGGCCACAGCTCTGTTCCTTTTGCTGTTTGCAAACGTGAATTCACGAAAATATTCTGCTGAATATTTTCTGAGTGGCACACTGTTTTTTTACTAACACTCTTCGTTTGACACTCTTCGTTCATTCAGTTTTAGTGTTTAGTTAGTACTTCACTTAGTACGTTCAAATCATAGTCGTAACACGTAGTACACCAGAAGAAGATCCCAGAGATTCCTGGGGACAGGCAGACTTTCCTGCCTTGGGAAGTGGAATTCTCCCACCCAACCGTCCCAGAATGGCTCCGAGTCCGACTCCGGGGCCGGTACCGAGCCCTACTCCTGCACCTACTCCGGTCGATCCGTCGGTAATGATGATGCAGATGATGATGCAGCAGCAAGCAGACTTCGCGAAGGAACGTCGGCGGCGGCAGCAGCAGCAGGCAGATTTAATCGCAACGATGACCGGGCAGATTGCCAACCTGACAGCAGAGGTGGCAGCAAGCAAGGATGCAAGCTCTTCGTCTTCAAGCACCCCTGCGGCAACGAAGAAGAAGGGAGCTGAGGCAGAACTGGAACGTCGCAAACGTTTGTCGTACGTTCCAGAGGACTTGGACAATCCTTTCCCGAGCAGGCCGAAAAACCTGGATTCAGGAATGCCCCAACTGTTCGCGATGTACGGGGACAAGTCCTACGACTCCCTCTCCAAGAACTGCGTCTTCCATGAAGTACGAGTACATCGTGCTGGCTCCTGCCCTCTCGTATTTTCACGACTTTCTCAAGTACACGTCAGCGACAGTCACCGGCTTCGAGACTTTCGAGACCGACGAGCTGTACGACATACTTGTGAGGCTGGAGAACTCCATCCACGGAGTGTATACCCTACTCTGCAACCGCTTCACGGTGTTGCAACTGCGTGCAAGCCTTGACGGTGAGGGAGCGAGCAAATCAGACGCCGACTCCCTCCGCGCAAAGCTCAAATTCGTCGAGGATTGTGTCTACCAGAGCTCTGAAGGTCTCGTCACCGACTCCCTCCTGAAGGAGTACCTTGACGAATTCGACAAGGGCAAGCACAAAGCTGCGATGTACGCAAACATGAAGCTCGCGGCCTTGGTGGAGACGGGTAACACGCGTGGGGGGGGACGTGGCGCTGACGGTTGCTGGCGTGACGAGAAGAAGGAGCAAAGTCCCGCTGGAGGAAAGGGCAAGGGTAAGGGTCGCGGCAAGGCAAGCCATCGGGCAACGCCGGGGCTGATGCCTAGGGATGTGCGTGGCACCCTTCTGCCCGGCGCCTGCGCCTCTTGGCGTCGGACAGAAAGTCCTCACGATTCAAGAAGAAGTGAGGAGGAGAAGAGGGGCGTGGCACGCGGCGGGCGCCAATGCAGAGGTCCTGCAGTAGATCTCCAGGGGAGCCAAGATGCGTTGGCTTCGGCAACCTCCCCCACGGTTCGACCATTGTGTGTCGCTACTCCACGCGACTCCTTTGCAGCAGATCTGGCTGGACAAGAAGATCGAGAGAGCGCTGGGGACCGGGGCTTGGAAGCGAGCATCGCGGAGGCAGCACGTGTCTCGTGTGTTCTTGGTGAAGAAGCCGGGCGTGAACCAGTGGCGCCTGGTGGTGGACTTCTGATGGCTGAACAGTTTCTGTGTGAAGTCAAAGGTTAAAATGGAGACGCTGAAAAAACTACGCAGGTTGGCAGAACCGGGCGACTGGTGCTTCAGCTTGGATCTCCAGGACGGCTACCACGCCGTTGGAATAGACCCCGACTTCCAGAAGTACATGCAGTTCGACCTGCAAAGGCTATTCCAGTGTTCAACCTTGCCTTTCGGGTGGTCGGACGCACCGAGGATTTTCGTGAAGGTCATGAAGGTCATGGTGGAGGCCCTTCGCTCACCAGATGCGGCGGAGGATCGTCGAGAGCTTCTGAAGCTCAAGAACAAACGGGACGCGACACCCGTTACGAAGTACGACGGCGAGCTGGAGGTGTTCATCGAGACCTAAAGCGCCGGGGAGCACGGGTGCTCCCGTACATGGACGACTTCCTGATCCTGGCGTCCACCGAGGAGGAGGCCTACGTGCAGAGAGAGCGAGTACGACGAGTGCTGGCGAGGGTGGGGCTCTCCCGTAACGAGAAGAAGGGTCAATGGGAGCCAGGACAACTCATCGAGCACCCCGGTCTGGAGGTGGACTTGCGAGAAGGTTTGTTCCGGGTGACCGAGACGAGGGTCAACAAGATCCACGCCCACGCGAGAAGCATCATCTGCGACGCATCTCGAGAGAAGCGGTGGCTGTCGGCGAGAAGACTAGCGGCCTTCAATGGACTTTGCCAATCGGTTTACATTGCGGCGCCGGCGGCAAGAATGTACCTGCGCGAGCTGTACTTCGAGCTGACGACCAAGCGGAGCTGGGGGGCGAAGGTGAAGCTGACGCGCTAAGCCCTCCACGATCTGGAGTGGTGGCTCCGTCTGCCTGTGATGAGCCGGTGGAACGGTCGGAAGATTTGGAGGAGTCCAACGAGGGCGAAGCTCCACACGGACAGTTCTTTGAGGGTGTGGGGAGGAGTCTTGAATCTCAACAAGGAGGCGAGAGGTTTCTGGCCGGACGAGCACTTGCACATCACGCACCTCGAGCTGCAGGCGGTGTTCAAGACGGTGCAGTCTTTCATGCGCGAGCTGGAAGGCAAGGTGGTGAGGCTCTACTGCGACAACCAAGCGGTGGTGGCCATGCTGTCGCACTTCACTGCAAGAAATCCGGAGCTGATGAGGAGAATGCGCAAGTTGTGGCTGTTGCTGGACTTGCACGACATCGAGTTGCAGGCGAGGTACATCCGCAGCGAGGCGAACGAGTGGGCGGACAGGCTGTCCAGGTGCGAGGACATCGACGACCGGAGACTCAACCGACGCTGGTTCGAGTGGGCCGACAGCAATTGGGGTCCGCACACGGTAGATCGCTTCGCATCAGAGATCTCGGCGTAGCTGCTGAGGTACTTTGCGAGGTGGCACGATCCCCTCTGCGAGGGGGTAGACAGCCTCGCGTATGACTGGAGAGGGGAAACCAACTGGGTGTACCCTCCGTGGGGCCTCCTCGACGAGGTGGCTCAAAAGATCAAGGAGGAAAACATGGCAGCCACGGTACTGACGCCGTACTGTCCGGGCCAATCTTGGTTCCGAGAGCTGGAGCAGCTGGCAGACGAGGTGGTGATTGTGCCTCGAAGGAGAGATCTCTTCGCGCCGAGCAGGCTGGGAGGCTCACAGCTGCTGAGAACGTCGAAGTGGGACGCGATCATGTTCCACATCCTTCCACGTCTGTGAACAACCGAAAAGTACGGCGACAGAGGCAGTTCCTGCTGGGACGAGACTGAAAGTCTACTGGGAGCTGGACGATGCCTGGTACCGTACCCGGGTGTCGTACAGCTCTACGACGACGACGGTTTTGCGAACATCGTGTACGGCGACGGTGACAAGGAGGTGGTGGACCTCGCCGAGGAGAAGTTGAGCGTCATCTGTGACGTTGAGAATGCCATCGGTGAGGATACTTTCTTCGGCGAGAGGAGTGCTGTTCTGACGGACCGTGTGGGGACATCGGACCCCCCTGCCGGCACGAGGGACAAGAAAATCAAGAAGCCAAGCTTTCTGGAGCAGGCTTTCTGTCTTCGGTGGAGGACAGAGCTCGGAGACTCCGAGCACAGTGAGCTGGCGGTGCAGATGCAGGAGGCAGCGCTGCAGCCGTCGACAAAAAGCAAATACTAACCGAAGGTGAAGAAATTTGTTTTGTTTTGCCAGCAGGACCAACGTGAGTGGCTGCCGGCGACCACACCTACGGCTCCACTATACCTGGCCTCGTTGCTCGACTCGGGCGGAATTAAATCGTCATCTCTGCAACCGTACCTTTCGGCGATCAACAACTACCACGAGGACCTCGGCTACGAGGCGCCAGCGAAAGGACGGAGTGTGACCCGTGCAGTGAAGGCCATGGCCGTGCTCCAGGCGGACCGAGAGGTGGACTCGGGTGACATCCTCACGGAGAGGACGTATTTGCCGGCGCAGCATGTGTGGGCAGCGCAGCAGGCGGCAGCAGCATTGACACCGAGGACTTCCGAGGAGCTGAGGCAGCTGAGGGCCTACGTCTACACGGTGTTCGCCTACATCATGTTCGGGAGACCGGACATAGGTGTGGCAATGCAGCGAGGACACATCAACTCGACTGAAGACATGCTGTCGGTAGTGCCGCTGAAGGAGAAAGGCAGGCGCCATCACCAGGTGAAGAGGCGGCTGCAGATCCCCTGGAGGGGGGTACGAGGCCTCCGAGGGTTGCTCGACAATTGGCAGGTACATCGGGACCTAGCTTGGAGGAGTTCCACGTCTTCGAGGACTCCGACTGACATGTAACCGGTAGCTACTGGAGGCTGCCGGGTGAACGAGGGGCCTCCGAGGGGGCCTCGTTGGCCAACGAGTGGATCCGACTAGCCCTCGGCTTGTTGGGATGCCTCCCCCCGGAGGGAGGGCATTTTACGGCGCACAGCACGAGGAAAGGTGCAGCCACCGGAGCACGAGCTGTGGGCACGGTGCTCGAGAGGGTCTACTTTTTCGGAGGCTGGGCTCAGACCTCCAGCGCTGTGCACCGTTATATCGATCCCACGGCCGTCCCCGACGAGTACATGAAGCACTTCTTCGGATGGATGGCACCGCAGAGTTGCTGTGGGTGAAGTCAAGCAGTGCACCAAGTCATCTCTGATCGTGGCACATTTGTGTGTTGCAGCAAAGAGGAAATGTTTAAATTGGAATGCAGTAGAATTTTAGTGGTTTAGTCAGATTCAAAATCACTGACCAGTGACACTTTGGCACAGCAGTGACAGTGACGTTTCGAAAGTTACTGTGGCAATGTATCTAATGGCCGAGAACTGTCGAGGCCACAGCTCTGTTCCTTTTGCTGTTTCCCTCCGCTCCCATCCCAGCTTGACTCTGTAAGCCTTTTGGGGTAAGTCTGGCCGGTTACTTAGACAGTGCCGGCAGACTCTGAACTTTCACTAAATTGTGATTCATGCAACCAGCAGACTGGTGGACATGAACTTTATTAAAATATCATAGCAGTGTAGCCTTTTGGCAATCTTGTGTGTTGCAGCTAAAAGGAAACTCGGATGATCCGGTATCTGGGAGGTCGTTTTGCATGTAGATCGGCGCACGGCAACTTAGCATACACTAAGAAGGATGGGGTCTGACGTGGAATCACGGTGTGTACTGTATTGCAGAAAGGAACCTGGTCATGGGCGCTGGTCATTGAACGATACGAGATGGACCTGTTCCAGTTCGTGGAGGACAAGAAGCCGGCCGTCGCATTGATCCGCATTATGCTCCAGATCTGCCAGTGTTTGACGCACCTGCACGCAAGGGGGTTGGCGCATTGCGATCTCAAACCAGAGAACGTCCTCATCGACGAGAACGGTCACGCTAAGGTGAGATTCCACGAATCCTACTAAGGAACACACAGGCCTGCGTACCACACCCACACACACCATAGTCAGAACCCCCAAAAGCGAAAATTGAGCAGCACGCAAGGGGGTCTAGTTCACGCAGGGATGGCCAAATTATAATGCTCACGAAGTGATCGAGTTCACGTTGGGCTGCCCAACACGAGCATTATGCAACAACGTAGAAGGGGACTGGCATGACCGTGCCGGCCTTCTTGAAAACTCCGAAAACAGAATTTCTTTAGATAACGAAAGTGAAAATGAGCTAACAGTTCAGTCAGGTTGGGGCGACCGACATAACAACAACAAATCGAGACTCATAATTAGCGGGCAGGGGAACCGTACCTTAGTATAGTGGCAGGGTCGGGTATGGTCCCGAGGCGTGCCAGAGGCTAACGCACTGCCCTGCCTACGACCCTGCATCAACGAGCCCGCAAATGTGTGCAAACAACAGAACAAATATTCAACAGTTGTGACCTAGTCAGGCACATGCGGATTGTGTGCAGTGCGCTTATCCTCGGTGAAAAAACAGTCTCGCAAAAACGCGGCCATCGAGAAGAGGAAAAAAACAAACATCAGAAAGCAAAATAAGTAAAATACAAATACAAAATACAACAGCGAGCAAAGATTCAGCCTAACAGATGACATACCGCCACTAGGAGAAAAACAGCAAAACTTTGCCAACTCTGCGCACCTCCCACCCTCGAGCGCTTTGCCAACTCTGCACACCTCCCACCCTCGGAGCGCTTGCCACCACCCCACCTCGAGCCGCGCTTATGCCAACTCTGCGACCTCCCACCCTCGAGCGCTTTGCCAAATCTGCGCACCTCCCACCTCGAGCGCTTTGCCAATCTCTGCGCACCTCCCACCCTCGAGCTTGCCAAATCTGCGCACTCCCACCTCGAGGGCTTGGCTAAATCTGCGTACCTCCTACCCTCGAGCGCTATGGCCAACTCTGCGCACCCTCCCACCTCGCGAGCGCTTTGCCAAACCTGCACACCTCCCACCTCGAGCGCTTTGCCAACCTGCGCACCTCCCACCTCGAGCGCTTGGCCAACTCTGCGCGACCTCCCACCCTCGAGCGCTTTAAGCAATCTAAGACCTCCCACCCTCGAGCGCGAAGGCCAAATCTGCGCACCTCCCACCCTCGGAGCGCTTTGCTAATCCTGCGCACCTCCCACCTCGAGCGCTTGCCAACCCTGCACACCTCCCACCCTCGAGCGCTTGCCAACTCTGCGCACCTCCCACCCCCTCGGAGCGCTTGGCCAACTCTGCGCACCCTCCCACCCTCGAGACGCTTTGCCAATCTCCCCTGCACACCCTCCCACCCTCGAGCGCTTGCCAACTCTGCGCACCTCTACCCTCGGAGCGCGACAACCTGCACACCTCCCACCCGGAGCGCGCTGGGCCAACTCTGCTACCTCCCACCCTCGAGCGCTTTGCCATCCTGCGCACCTCCCACCCTCGAGCGCTTGCCAAATCTGCACACCCCACCCTCGAGCGCTTTGCCAACCTCTGCGCACCCTCCCACCTCGGAGCGCTTTGCCAACTCTGCGCACCTCCCACCTCGAGCGTTTGCCAACTCTTGCACCTCCCACTTTCGGAGCGCTTTATTAACTTGCACACCTCCCACCCTCGAGCGCTTTGGCCAACTCTCTGGGCGCACCTCCCACCCTCGAGCGCTTTGCCAAATCTGCGCACCTCCCACCCTCGAGC
>LGRX02006586.1:0-42471 GCA_001247695.2 Cymbomonas tetramitiformis
CGTGGCGGAGGGCAGAGCACCATGCGCTGTGGTCAACGCGTGGCGGAGGGCAGAGCACCATGCGCTGTGGTCAACGCGTGGCGGAGGGCAGAGCACCATGCGCTGTGGTCAACACGTGGCGGAGGGCAGAGCACCATGCGCTGTGGTCAAGCACGTGGCGGAGGGCAGAGCACCATGCGCTGTGGTCAACACGTGGCGGAGAGGCAGAGCAACATGCGCTGTGGTCAACACGTGGCGGAGGGCAGGCACCATGCGCTGTGGTCAGCACGTGGCGGAGTGCAGAGCACCATGCGCTGTGGTCCAGCACGTCGCGGAGGCAGAGCAACATGCGCTGTGGTCAACGCGTGGCGGAGGGCAGAGCACCATGCGCTGTGGTCAACACGTGGCGGAAGGAGCACCATGCGCTGTGGTCAGCACGTGGCGGAGGACGGGCACCATGCGCTGTGGTCACGCGTGGCGGAGGAGCAGGCACCATGCGCTGTGGTCAGCACGTGGCGGAGGGCAGAGCACCATGCGCTGTGGTCACACGCAGCGGAGGGCAGAGCACCATGCGCTGTGGTCCAGCACGTGGCGGAGGGCAGAGCACCCATGTGCTGTGGTGAAAATATGGCGGGCGGGATGCAGGGCTCACTCGTGGGGCGGGCGAAGGGGGATGGGGTGTAAGGGCGGGGCCATAGGCAGGAGGGTCCAGAGCGGAGACACCTGCTCGGAGGACACACATGCTGCAAGCTGAGGACACATGGGCAGGGAGGGGGTCCAGGGCGAGGAGACACCTGCTCGGAGGACACATGCTGCAAGCTGAGGTAGTTGGCCCGCTGCGCCTCCACCTCTTGGCGGAGGGCCCGGATGATGGTGCCGCTCTCCTCCTTGACATCGCGCAACGCCTCTTTCAGAGATGCCACCTTCTCAAGGTCCACGCGGCACTGGTCCAGCATATTCTCCATGCTGCCCACCTCAACCCTCCCCGGCCCCATGTGCTGTCGCTCAGATCATCACCTAAGGAGGCGCTATCTGTTGCGGCTCTACTCAGTCCTCAGGGGCTCAGAGGGGGCCGCGTGGTGTGCCCCTTGTGGTTAGGAGCGCTCAAGATACACCGGCGACTGTGCTGCGTGGAGTGCTGGAAGCTGGTCCGAGGCATGGTACTGCCCCTCCCATTGGCAGCATAGAAAATGGAAGCTGGGAACCCATCAATGGCGGCGTGTTCCAAGTGTGAGGGAGGATACGTTTCGGATTGGCCATGAGATTCAACGAGTATTTTGTAGTATTGCTCCTGCTTCCTCCGATCCTCCTCCATGTCCATTTGAAGCAGCCCGTTTGATTCCTTCACTCTTTGAAGCTCCTCGTCCTACCATCCCGCCAGCACCAATCCTCCCTCTCACTCTACACAATCCGCCACTATACTGCCACAACGGCGCATATCCTTCCTCACATCCTGGCAGCCTTCACAACTGCGGAATGCGGAAGACTGACCAGGAGCAATATCTACCGCCCACCCTCCCGGGAGCAATATCTACCGCCCACCCTCCCAGGAGCTATATCTACCGCCCACCCTCCCAGGAGCTATATCTAGTGGCCCCATAGGCATGGACAATATCAGAATATATCACCACACACCCAGGAGCGCCCTTGAATGCTTGTAAGATACAAAATCACAGATACAGACACGAAAATAAGTTGCAAGCTCGCCTGCATCGAGCAAATAAGAACCACCGTGTGTGGTATTGAGCTCCCTGCTGTGCCGCCTCTCTGGGGGCGACGATACCTTGACAGCCAAGTCTTGTCGATATTGTGCACACACTTCCTCCGTCTGACCCATCGCATTCTTGGCTTCCTCCAGCCGTCTGTCGAAGCCACCCTTGTTAACGGGTCAGCCGAGGGGCTCACAAGGGCCCCGAGAAGGTGAGGCAGACCCCTGAGATGCGCCATGGGTGCCCCATGCGATGACAGTGTGGTGCCTTGGAAGCCCGCCTCGGTCGGAAGCAGAAGGGACAGGCCCGGACAGCCATGCACCTAGTTATAGCATGCCTCCAATAACAGAAGCTCACTTTTTCCTCAGTAGCAACCCTGTGTCACGCTGGCGGCTGACGGGGACCCTGAGCTGACTTCTGGGCCTGAGCCGGCGGAGGGCGGACCTCGCGAGCTCCTTCGACTCCTCTTTAGACGCCTCCAGGGCTTTGGCCACCTCCTGGAGCTTCAGAGCTTGCTGAGTGAACACACCTTTCTGGATTTCCTGTCATGCTCCCAGCCCCCGCAGCGCCTCAGGTGAAAAGCAGTTTCAGAATGGAAGATGCCCAACGGGAAGAGAGGCTGTTGTCGGGCAGTGCGAGGAGGACGCGCTCGGAAGGCGGACGGAAAGGTGTGCGCGTTGATGCGTCCATGCGAAGAATAAGTTTTCTGACGACATTTGCGTACGTTCGGACGGTAGAGAGACCTCCGCACCGACACTGCAATTGGATGAAGGTGAGACCTCCATTCAAATACCCGCACGCTATCAGACGAAGCTCTATCAAGGCGACAGTGGTGGGACAATAGCATGCATGCGCAGAACTTTTGAAACCGAATTGCATAGGCACAATGGCGGGCGACCGTTAGGGAAACGGCTAAGCTCGCCAATATCACCTGCTTCTCGCGGGCGCTATCGCGTTGAGCTTGCTCGAAAGCGGAGTTCAGCATCGCGTGGGTCTGCGAGGGACCATCCGGCAACCGGCGACGTCTCCTGAGAGGCAAGCCGACGAGGGAGCGCCGAAAAGAATGCACAAAGCAGGCTCCGCGCAGAAACCTAGTTGGAAACAACTCTGCAAGGCCGAAAATAAAGTCTGATTAAGGTGTATGTCCGACTTCACGTGGCTACTCGACAATCGATTTCAGCAAGCGTGGGTGGCATGCCGCTTAGCAACCTGTCTCGTTGGCGATATAGGTGTCGTCGGCGTCATATTTCCTGATTTGGGAGGAGAATTACGTCGCCTACCGACCTCTATTTCGGCCTCTGGCACCGATCCCCAGGGACCGAAAGGTTGCCCCTCGACACTCATCGGTCCTAGATTTAAAGAGAGGTCAGCGAGTGTCCCAATAGCTGCTTTCTGCGAAAGCTCGCCATCCATACTTTCTGTCCCACTTCCAGCTATCGTCACCATCTTGGAGGACAGCGTCAGCGCTGAGTGCCGCAACCGAGTTCGGACACCGCGGGAGTCTCCGCCGCAAACCGAGCACCACAGCTGCTTCTGACCATAAACGTTTCCAAGAACGTGTTCACTTCTAGGTGTAATTTATATCAGCTACATAATCGAAAGTTCGAAAGTCGCATGAGATCCTGCCATCGCTTGTGAAACACCTAATTCAGAATATTATATATTTCCTCCAGCGCAGGTTTCAGGCTCATGCGGTGCGACTCCGATTCGCCTATCGCGCGCGGACGCCCCAGTGTAGCTTGAGGTGAAAGCTCAACTATGGTAATGGTTTCCAAAAATTAATATCATTCGTCGTAAACTACCTAATTGCCGTAGATAATCGTGTGATTGTTTTATGTTAATGTTTGCAGCTCTCGTCTTGCAGCTCCCTCATCAGTATCTGCAGGAAACCCTTCCCTTGTCTCACCGAACATGATCTTGATGTTGCGATCGGTCATGTCATGTCATGTCATGTCAAGATGTCATGTCAGGAGGTCGAGGTGCATATCATAAGGGAACTGGGAAGGGTGATACGCGCTGGAACCGGAACGAGGTTGTCGATGCCGTCTCAATCCTGAATTTTTTCTGAATTGGCGTGACGCTGACGGTCATGGTCATATCGTCGCGCATCGTCTCGCGTGTCATCGTGAATTTTTAAATTTTACAGACTACAGTAGCTATCATACTACCTCTGCTCCTTATGATTTGGAACCTGGCCAACGTTACCTTACAGTACTTACTTACTTACTTACTTACTTAATCAGCAGCAGCAAAGCGCGAATCCCAACGGGCGACACACACGAACTTCCGATCTCACGATCGCCAGACGCTAACGATGACAGTGCCACTGCAGTCGCGTACATTTACCGCGACGCCACCCACGCGTTATGGCATGGCATGTTGGGATGCAAAAAGCGAAGCACTGTCGCGCACATGATCCTACGGTCAGATGGCCTAGCGGAGATCTCTTTTTGAGATCGATCCGCCTAGTATTACTATAATCCCTCACCCCTCGCGTCGGCGTCGGGGTGTCTGCAGAGTGAGAGTCGAGAGTGAGCAAGCGCGAGCGGAAGCTCCGAGCCTACCGGAGGTCGATGTCAATTTTCTCAGACGAAGATTTCCTCGCGGCCGAGGATATAGAGTGGGGTACGGCACCCCAGAAAACCGGTCTCGGAATTGGATTTGGACCATTGGATCGACCGCTACGGGCGTTGACCGGTCCGGTGACTTTTATTTTTTAGGTATAATCTTTCCAGGAAATTGCTGATTCCTGCGCAGGCATCTGTGGTAGATGCCTTCGCGTTCTCGTGAGAACATATACGAGCTAGGGAGATATATTCCTTAGACATATATGCTCCCCGCGCGTGTTGAGGTTGGGAATAGTGCAATCCTCGGTGATCGCCCGTACTTCCGGGGGAACGAGTATGGGATCCCACTGATAGAAAGTGAGAGATATATATATATAAGGATATATATATGTCAGGCGCTAAGGAGCGATACTGTCTCGCAGGGGCAGGCGCTCGTGCACTCGGATACTAAGATGATATAAAATACTTAGTCAGGTGTTTTATAGCACACCGTGACACACGTGACAACGGACACTGGTGACACATCGGGCTGAGGGGTGACAGACAGGAGACCCACTGTGCCACCCCCTTACGGTGGGGGTGGCAAGATTGGGTTCCCCGTGACACCACCTCACCCCGTGGGGTTGAGGTGTCACCAGGAAAAGAGACAGGAGCACTGCAGGGTCTAGGGGCCAAACAGGCCCGGGCAGTCCGGCATGTGCCATCCCAAGTTGTCCAAAAGTCTTTTGCTAACTAATTCTAAAGAGTTCGGTCCCTCGAGAGTCAATCACAAGCCGAGAGGGCATGGAGAAGGGTCCTTCCGAACTGTACTGCTTGATCTCAATCTTGCTTGGGGCGGCGTCACCCTCGATCGCATGCTTCAAGCGCCAGTGAAGCAATACTCACCCATACAACGTTCAACCAACGCCGGTGCGATGCCAGAGCCAAAAGCGGCCTGGCACCACCAGAGCGGATGCGTCAACGAAGAGGGGGCAGGGGGATGGAAGGTGAAAAATGCGGCGTGCCCCCACTCTGCCGCCAATGAGCGCGCAAGCAGAGGGGAGAACCGGCGGGGTTGGTGCTGTAACACCACCGCACACCACCACGCAGTGGCCAAGGGGCACGAAGGGTGGAGCGGAGAGCGGAGGATGCTGCGGACGTAACTCGTTGTGCTCAGAGTTGTCGTCATTGGCGAAGGCGATAGGCTCGATGTTGGTGTCTGGTGCATAAGCACCACCAGACACCACCAGACCATAGCCATGTGAAGGATGCCGTCGATGGACTCGAGAAGATTCCAACGCTGAATGAACAGCGGGCATGCGCGCATTCTGGCGGTCAGCGGACATGGTGGCTGACCGCTGGCTGGATAATTCCGCGAACGCCAAGTTAGGGTTCTCAAGCGAAGACATAACTTTCTGAAAAATGAACCAAATCCAACGATGGATGAGTCAAATTGGGGCAGATTTTGACGAGGAAGACGTCGGTGACGTCAAACAAGTCGTGCGGCAAGCCAGTTGTCCTGCAGGAGCGGCGCTGCTGTCCAGAAAGGCGAGGGCGCGTTTGGGTGCGTGTGCTGGACTTTAGGTTCAGGGTTATTATTATGGGCTCTGATAGCCCCTAGCCTGACCCGTCTCTGATCGGAACCGTGACTCCGCTAGTAGCTAGGATGACAGTACAGTAGTATTGTACTGTCAGTCATCACTTCGTATTATCCGGGTTTCCGAGATGCATGATAAAAGCTCTCGGCCGAACTGTTTATGGGAGCTTAGCCAGTTTTACCCGAGCGGAACACCTGTTCTCGCAGGTTATGCGCGTCACCACTTCCCTAGTAATTCTGATGGCACAGCGCCTAGCTGTTGCCATGTTTGGCTAAGTTTTGACACAGAGATGGGGTGGGCGCCCCCTTAGGCAGTAGTTTACTTTTCGCGGTATGGCCTCTTCTTGAGGTGGAGATCAGTTTGAGACATTTTTCGGCAGCAGTATCGTCGCTCGCTATGGCTTCTTTTTACGTTTCACCTGGCCGGTGGAGAGGGCATTCCGCGTATTGTGGGTCGCAACCACTTTTAGCCAATCGGCTCATGACCTGTTTGATGTTGTTTTTGTTGCTGAGACTTCTGCAGGAATTGGCCGCTGCATCTTCTGGTTACTCTACTGCCGCCACACTAGCCCACGCTTCCCATCTCACCGTCATTTTTCTAATGGATACGCCACAAAAGCCACGTACTCGCGCTAGAGCGCGTAAGTTAGCGACGATTTTCGATGATGTTGGTGCCTTACATGCAGCCACGCCCACTACTCCACATTTGGATTCGGCTGCGTCGGAGGCTTCGACTGCGGCGGCCACTCTCGTGCATCGGCTGCGCAGGGATTCTTTTGACGTTCAGAGTTCAAAAACAGCAGCGACAAAAGTACTGGGCGACAAGATCGCAAAATTCCGTGGGGATGAAACATCGGCTTCGGACATCTTTTCTCAATTGGTATCCGAACTTCAGCAACTTTTCACGCTGCAGTCGACGGCATTCGCACCCCTGTTTGACCTGACTGCTGCTGACACCCCTGTTCTGCCTGCTGCCAATGAACTGTTGTACTCTGTGCTGCTGTTGCTGACTGCGCCAGGGTCTCCTGCCCGTAATTGGGTAGAGGCTTCTGGTGCGGATGTTCCTGCTGATGGCAAACGCGCCACCCTGGAGGTGGTGCGTATGCTTGCTGACGCGTCGACTCCGTTCGACGCTCTGACTGAGCTGCTTGAAGTGAGGATTTCTGACGAGTGTGACCCTGATGCGGGGATTCGCCTTTTCAACAGTTGCTTTCGGGATGCACAGCGTCTGACGACGCTGCCCGAAGACGCTGTTAAAAGGCAGTTCCTCTCTGCCCTGTCTGGACCGGCTTACGCCACGCTGGTTGACTCGTTTGCTCGAGCTGACCAGCGTGCGGCTGTGAGTCTGCTCACCTTGCAGGCACGAGTCCGTGAGCAGTACCGCTGTGGGCGGCTCTCGGGCAAGCGCACTGCGGGGCGACCCATGTCTGTTGCATCATGCACCACTGACACTGGCCTGGCTTCGGCCATTGATCGGCTCAGTGCTCAGTTGGTCAAGTTGCAGCGGGATGTGGATTCCCTTAAGAAGGGTGGCTCCAAGCCCCCTGGGAAACACACTCCGCGCAACTTCCACCGACCTGGGGTGCAACCGCTTGCTCATTCCGCCTCTTCGGAGGTGGCTTTTGACAAGCGGTCTGGCACCTTTGTCCCAACGTGCAGGCACGAGAAGTGCCGCGCCGTTGGGTCAAAGCATTGGCTGAGTGAGTGTCCTCACAAGGACACTCACCCAATGACCATTTCGGCATCCTACTGCCAAGCCGTTGAGTCCTATGACTCCGACGTGCTTGCCCTTCGTTTTCAGCGGTACTTTGACGCTGGGGATGAGGGGTCCATGGAGCACTTGTGTGCTCTCGTGGGGCAACCTGAAATCTGTGAGCTGTCCGCGCATTCCTTTGCTCCAGAGCCTACGGCTCTGCAGCAGTTCAAGGATGCCGCTGCCTCTGCTGAGTCTGCACCTGATGAGCACCTGTCCATTGGCCGTGTTGCATTTGCTGAGGTCAGCGGTCCGCTTGCTGGTGGTGTCGCTGAGCCGACCGCCAGCAAGCGGCTGCTGCCGAAAGCCTCTGCACCCGTGCATCGTGAGCCGAGTGGCTTGCATGAGGTCAGCCGTGCCGCCTTCGTGCCGCCGTCTGCCTCTCTGGCTCTCGGCCCGACGGCTGCGGCTGACAATTCATTCAAAACATTCAACACTATACACCCTGACTGGTTTGACATTGACCCTGAGCCTGTTGAGGTGTGTGATTCCGATGATGATGGGGAGGGCTCCAACTACTCTCCTGATGTCTGCCTGACTGAAATTGAGGGGGGTGCACCGCCGACGGCTGCAGCATTTCGACGATTCGGAGTCCCCAGAGGCTCCAAGCCATTTGGCATCGGTCAGTTTGCACTCAGTCTCTTCATGGTGGCTACATTTCTCTTCAGTGCTACGGCGATGCCGACACTCGTGGTCGGCGGTGGTGTCAGGGGCCTGGTTGAGCCCGGAGCCACTTACGATCGCGGTGCGGTTCGTCTCGGTGATGCATTACCGGATCCTCTTCGCCCGCCTGTGGTTACTGCTGGTTCGTCGATGCCACAGCGGGACGTGACACAATTTTCTTTTCAATCGACCTCGGCTGCTTTGCAATTTGGACAGCCTAACATTCCCCTCCGGGATCCGCCTGACCCTCTTGGGTCTGGTGGTGTCAACGTCTTTCAATTATCATCTCAACTCACTTCGGAAGTATTTCTGCCTTGGAATCCGACCGCTGAACTCGGCTCTGCCGACCAGCTTTGCAGTGGCTGAGTGTGCTTATCTGTTATCCTGGTGGTTTGATTAGCCTTGGCCGCAGTAGTGGGTTGTGCCGGGACAAGTCCCCGGGCACCCAGCTAAAAGTATATCTGTTTCCAGTGAATTGCTGTTTGTTATCTGTTTAGTTAGCTCCGCTTGCCTAGCCCTATTGGCTACAGTCACAGCTCCGGGTGGTGTGCTGGACTTTAGGTTCGGGGTTATTATTATGGGCTCTGATAGCCCCTAGCCTGACCCGTCTCTGATCGGAACCGTGACTCCGCTAGTAGCTAGGATGACAGTACAGTAGTACTGTACTGTCAGTCATCACTTCGTATTATCCGGGTTTCCGAGATGCATGATAAAAGCACTCGGCCGGACTGTTTATGGGAGCTTAGCCAGTTTTACCCGAGCGGAACACCTGTTCTCGCAGCGTGTCGAAAACGCAACTCTTCGTAAAATTAACCAAATCGGGCGATGTAAAAGCCAAATTGGGGTGAAATTCGACGAGGAAAACGGCGGTGAGGTCAAAAATAACGTGCGGTAAGCCAGTTTCGCCACAGTTCGGGCGCTGCTGTCCAGAGTGTAGGGCACGTAGTTGTGAATGGTCGGAAATACGTAAAAGCGGCAGGGCACAATTGTGGCCCAATTTGCTTACGGGTCTGTGATAAATTCTGGTCGCGGCCGCGATCTCAACGGTGGCCGGGGTCGTGATATAGTTGTTGTCGTAAGGACGAAACAACTGCCGTCGGTTGCGGCGGTCGGGATTTTTTTTGAAAATACGCAAAAACAACAGGGCTCAACTTTGGCCCAAATTGCCCACGGTTTGGTGATAAGATTTTGGACTCGGCCGCGATCCTCAACGGTGGCCGGGGTCTGGTTTGAGTCGCTGCCGTAAGGACGGAACAGCTGCCGGCGGTGTGCGGCGGATTCGAGGAAGTTCGGTGCACCCTTCCAAGGATCAAAAGTAAAACACGAGCACCCACAAGTGGATGGCCGATAACCTGATAGAAAGTGAGATATATATATATATAAGGATATATATATGTCAGGCGCTAAGGAGCGATACTGTCTCGCAGGGGCAGGCGCTCGTGCACTACTCGGATACTAAGATGATATAAAATACTTAGTCAGGTGTTTTATAGCACACCGTGACACACGTGACAACGGACACTGGTGACACATCGGGCTGAGGGGTGACAGACAGGAGACCCACTGTGCCACCCCCTTACTGTGGGGGTGGCAAGATTGGGTTCCCCGTGACCCACACGAGTCATCCACCTCGGCTAAGGAGGTGTGCGGGACCGCGTCCATAAGTTGCGAAGTATCACTTTCGTGAACTTAGCGCAACTTCCGTGACGTTCGTATGCCTTGATGTGGAATGCGGATGTTGACTATCCCGACTTGTGCCCTCTTCGTTGAGCACGAGACAACGAGCCGGTCGACGATTAATCCCGTCGCGTTGATCGCGTGGACTTACGCACCATATGAGTTCCAGGTAGGATAAATTTTACCGTACCCCCCAAGGAACGATAAACCGTCGGCAATTAAACAGCTAAGGGCATGGAATTTTTTTGAGGCGAGCTCTCGAAAGCGTCAAAAAAACCCCCTTCGGAAAATTGCTTTCGCAGTCCGCTTTGACTACTGAGTCTCAGAGTTTTTTGCTTCCCCCACACCACATGTTCACATCATAATGAACATGTTGCACATCACAAGGACGCCCAAAACACAATAATATATCGTTAATATATCCTGGAAAAAGGGGCTGAAGAGCCCCGTTTTACTAAACGAAGTTCTGAACGTTTCTGGCGCTGCGCAAGGTTTTCTGCCATGATTCTGAGTTCGACATCGCGGATTTCATCGAATTCGATCGGAAAACCTGACCGCCGGAATGTCAATGTGTAACATGTCCGACTCGCGACTGCGACTTCGGACTTGTCGAACTTGTGTGACTGTCGTGTGACTCAGTCGAGTGAGTACATGTGAGTCTGAGTGACATGACATGACATGACACACCTACATCTACACCTACCATACGATACCATACCATACCACCTGCACCTGATATATTCAGTGTCCCTTATTTCTGAGAATATCCGTGTACACGGATATTCTCTGTATCAGTGAAAGCAATACACCATCTTCGAGGCCATGATTGCGATTTAGACGAGTATTCGCGGATTTTCCATTCACTGCCGAGAAAGCTGTCGAGATGAAACTAGGTGCTTCTGTCTCTATGGTACAATAGCGGGTCTTGCTTGCGGTAGCCTTAAGCACACACGTGTGCTACCTTCGCAGTAGACGTGTAGGCAACCTTTGTACCCCTGGGTAGGTCATTTTGTACCGACGCGCTGTGCAAATGTTTCAGTTGTCTAGGATGGAGAGACGCGAGTTCGATCGGCTAGACCCAGATAGAGAAGCAGAATATGTCGATTCACAACACAAGTCATTGTGTTCACAACGAAAGGTGTTGGTGTTGTTCGGCATCTGCAGCTTTCAACTATTGGTAGTCCTCGCTATGTTTTTTCTCAACCAATCGCCGCCAAGCTGCGAAGATAGCGCCGTTACGGCATCCTTAAAGGAAGACGTCCACGCCAAGTTCACACAGTTCTCGCTCGGTTCCTGGCCCTGGCGTGTGCACAATAAGAATGGCACTATCGATGTCGAAGCGTCGATTCCTGGAAACGTGCATACTGACCTTATGAAGGCAAACATTCTGGGAGATCCTTTGTGGCGGTTCAATGAACAAGCATACGCTTGGGTCGCGGAGGAGGAGTGGACTTACTACACTCGGTTTGACGCTTCTGAACTACAGAGCCACGGACTGCATGAATTTCAGAGTGTGAATCTGGATGACACATACCTCACTTTTGATAGCATAGATACTATCGCAAGCATCAGACTCAACGACTTCATCGTCGGGACGTCGAACAATATGTTCCAGCATCAAGCGTTCAGCGTGCGCAACTGCACGTTTCTAACAACTGAGAATGTGGTCACAGTCACCATCCTTCCGGCTCTGGCTTACACTGCCGAGCAGGCGGCTGAGTATCCGTATGTAGTGCCGTATATCGGTACATATGGGGAAACTTGGTCCGGAAAACAGAATCGACCTTTCATCCGGAAAGTGTCGAGCGACTTTGGCTGGGACTGGGGACCGGGATTCATCCCTGTCGGGATCTACGGTAACGTGCAGCTTGTGAGCTTCTATATCGGACGCTTGGCTGCTGTGTCGGTGCAGCAGCAGCATCTCGACAACGGAAAGGTTATACTCCTAATCGACTCGAACATTGACCTTGTGTCTCGCCCTGCGGCCGCTGGGCTGGAAATCAGCTTGGAGGGCATGCCACCTCAGCAGCACCCAATTTCACTGACAGTTGGTGAAAACATTGTGCGTGCCAAAATAGTCATTGATCGTCCAAGGTTGTGGTGGCCAGTCGGATACGGAGCTCCCGAGCTTTATGTGTTGAACGTCACTCTAGGGGCACCCCTGACTGATTCCGGAAAGCGCAGATCTCTCTCGTCCTCCAAGCTTGGAGAGCACACGATTTCACGTATCATAGGTGCGGGGTGATAACCGACCCGAGCACTCCAACCCTGAACGTCTCTCGCTAGTTTCGCCGAGACAACACCAGTGACGTTCACAACAAGGCCTATGGCTCGCCCTCCTAGCTCACACGCCACCTGTTTCTGTGCACCTCTGGGTATTCTTCCTCATAAGTTCGGTTCGCACCCGTGGTAGTCTTCGAACACTTTTCAGGGTTTGAGTGAACTTGCTTGCCACAGGCTTACGAAGGGTCGAGCTGGTGCGCCAGGCTGAACCGGTGGCCAGCAAATGGTGAGTACTCTTCTCTCACTCGCTTAGGGAGGCCCTCGCATCGTGTGGGTAGTGGCTCTGCCCATGGGTCACGGATTGTGTATTATGAGTTGGGCAGGTGGAGCGACGAAGATGGTGAGGCCATTGGCGAGTCCTTCTTCTTCCGAGTGAATGGAGTCGATATTTTCGCCAAGGCAGGCACACCATACATCATCTACCCAACGTCTACTCCGTCAGATTGCTCCTGAGCATGGCTTGTAGCACCTTGCAACTCGATGCGAAGACCTGCAGCCCAGTGGGGCGGTGAAGCATGTGCTGCGATTTGCCTCTGGTTATGCCGCTGAGGCCCCAACAAGGGGCTGGCCCGTAGAGGAGGACTGCGCTCCTTACGCCTCTCGTGCCACCTGTGCAGGGCTCCAACATTATCCCCATTAGTGTGTTCACTGGTGCCGTGACCGATGAGGAGATGGAGTGGCTACTGGACAGCGCTGTGGCAGCCAACATGAATATGCTCCGTGTGTGGGGCGGTGGTCTGTATCAACCGGATTCCTTCTATGACATGTGTGACCGTAAAGGGCTGATGATCTGGCAGGAGTTCATGTTCGCTTGGTGCCCCCCCGCTTCACCACCCGGGTGCCCTCTGTTCATGTGTGGGATACCACCTTACCCGTAATTGATGCCCATCATGACTCCCCAGAGAGTGCGCCGTATATACTAGGATGTACGGCGCAGGGGGACTCATAGGGGGAATGTAGAGTGCGGCGCAGGGGGACTCATAGGGGAATGCAGAGGGTGGCGCAGGGGGACTCATAGGGGAATGTAGAGTCTCAATGGGAAGGGAGCTTAGGGCTACCCCATGGGGGGTTTGAGGGTGGCCTTCCAGCGCAATGTATCCAACGGACAACGCCTTCCTGGCCTCTGTGAGTGTGGAGGTGACACAGCAGGTGAGGTTGACCCAACACGTAGCACTGTGGAATGCCAGGGTGATAAAACTGGGGGAGGAATAAGGGGGTTTACGGTGGGCAAGTGTCAGGCTGACAGAACCGGAGGGAGAGATAGCGCAGCCTTGGGTGCTGACAATAGGCTGAGTGGCATGGGAGCGGAGAGGGGGATCATGCGACGAGTGTGGTGGGTGGATGATCTGGATGTGGTGTGGTGGGCGCTGCCATTGGCTGGAATGGCCCAGGTTCGGCGCTTGGGAACGCACCCTAGCGTGGTGGTATGGGGGGGCAACAATGAGAACGAGGCTGCGCTGACGTGGTTCTCGGAGACCAAGAGCAATCCTCCGCGCTATGACGTGGATTTCACCCGCTTGTATATCGACACCATATGGGCAACTCTCCGGCGACTGCTTCCAGAGGAGCCCCCCGTGTTCGTGGACTCCAGCCCGTCCAACGGCATCCTCTCTGAGGTTGCCCCCGGCCATAAGTGCTGTCAATTGGCAGCCTGGACCTATTTCGTACTGGCCACTACCACTTGATCCCTATTGCTATGAGCGCAAGCTGATTAGGACCGAGCACTTGCATGGCAACGCCATCGGACCCTCGTAGCCCGCCCGCGCCGGCACTTATCTGGTGTGTTCATCGCTTACCTGGCGTGGTCATCGCTTTGCTTTGATTTCACACCGGAGAGATTTGCACACCAGCACCCTTCAAGCTTCGGACGCGTGCCCCGTGCATGGCTGTTTTTTGCGTGGACATGTGGCAGCTTCGGACGTGTGCCCATTCCAGAAAGCCCGATCTGCGGCCTAGCAGTCGCCGCCATGAGTGGGTAGCATGCCTCGAGTGTGCAAGACCGAGTCGATCTAAGCCGCTGAGCCGACTCTGCATGGACAGCTTAGAAATGAGAAGGAAGTCGAGATGCAGGGGATTGGCGTGGACGGCAGGCACCCTACACGAAGCGCTGGGGATCGGTGTCCGACTGGAACTTTGGGGACGTGCACTTCTACGATTACACCAAAGACTGCGAGCTGGAGAGCACCTTCCCGAGAAGCCGCTTCGTCTCGGAGTTTGGATACCAGAGGTGGACCCTGCCGGGAGCCCGCTGGCGTGATGGGGCGTGCGCCTAGACCTTGGGGGGGCATGCGGCGCGCCCGGTTCCTGTGCAGGAACAGTTCGATGTCGTTGACTGGACTGGTCGGCTTATCGGATAGTGAGAGGAGGAGCAGCTCCATGTATAGATGTCTAGCAGTCACGCCTTGGCCCCAGCAGCACTTGATCTACACCGCTCTGCATCGTTGAGGCCCGCAAGCGAGTCCGGTGCATGGTGGTGAGGGCGCGCATGTCCAGAAGCCCAAATGGATGAAGATGCGGTTTCACTCGTGATGCACGTTTGTTCGTTTGCTTTGACTGCGGGTAGCTGCCCCAGTTTGGTGGTCTGAGGGGAAGAGTGCGGGGGCGGGAGTGCTGGAGGTCAGCTTCCCTTCGTTTAATACAATGGCAAATGTGAGCCAGTCGGACGACTGGAGCCTGGACTCCGACCTGATGTTGTACCGGCAGCGCCACGCGGAGGGCAACCAGGAGATGGAGGCCATGATACTCAAGCACTTCCAGGTCCGAGTAGGGCTGAGTGAGACTGCGGAAGCGGCATAGGGACGTCCTCCTGACTGAGGGCCATTCAATTTGGTTGGGTGCTCCGGTGAGGCATACACCCTGAGCTGGCGTTGGCCGATTTGATTGAAACCAGTGCACATGCGCAGGCCAATGGACTAAACCCTAGGCAGACGTGGCATGTGACTGTGGCAGACCTGCAAAACCCTAGGCAGACTTGGCAGACCTACCCCGTGACGTGCCAAACCCTAGGCAGACTTGGCAGGTGACTGTGGCAGACCTGCAAAACCCTAGGCAGACGTGGCAGGTGACTGTGGCAGACCTGCCAAACCCTAGGCAGACTTGGCAGACCTACCCCGGACGTGCCAAACCCTAGGCAGACTTGGCACGTGACAGTGGCAGACCTGCCAAACCCTAGGCAGACTTGGCAGACCTACCCCGTGACGTGCCAAACCCTAGGCAGACTTGGCAGGTGACTGTGGCAGACCTGCCAAACCCTAGGTAGATTTTGCAGGTGACAAGGGCAGACCTGCCAAACCCTAGGGAGACTTGGCAGACCTACCCCGTGACGTGCCAAACCCTAGGCAGACTTGGCACGTGACTGTGGCAGACCTGCCAAACCCTAGGTAGACTTTGCAGGTGACAAGGGCAGACCTGCCAAACCCTAGGGAGACTTGGCACGTGAAGGCGGCGTGAATGCCAAACCCACCTGACGGGTGATTGTGGCGGACGTGCCAAACCCTAAGCAGAATTGGTGGGTGAAAGTGGTAGACCTGCCAAACCCTAGGCAGACTTTGCAGGTGACAAGGGCAGACCTGCCAAACCCTAGGGAGACTTGATACGTGAAGGTGGCGTGAATGCCAAACCCACCTGACGGGTGATTGTGGCAGATGTGCCAAACCCTAAGCAGAATTGGCGGGTGAAAGTGGTAGACCTGCCAGACCCTAGGCAGACTTGGCAGGTGACTATATGTGACCTGCCAACCCTAGGCAGACTTGACGGATGAAAGTGGCGGACCTGCCAAACCATAGGGAAGCTTGGCAGGTGAAGATGGCGTGAATGCCAGACCCTAGGTAGACTTGACGCATGAAAGTGGTAGACATGCCAAACCCTAGGCTGACTTGGCATGTGAAGACGGCGAGAATGCCAAACCCTAGGAAAATTTGACGGGTGAAAGTGGCGGACCTGCCAAACCCTAGGCAGACGTGACGGGTGAAAGTGGCGGATCTGCGAAATCTAAGGCGGACATCCCAAACTCTAGGCAGACTTGACAGTTGACTATGTCAAACTCCAGGCAGATTTGACAGGTGGCTGTTGCGGATTTGCCAAACCCTTGGCAGCCTTCGCAGGTGACTGTGGCGGACCTGCCAAACCTAAGGCATTCATCCCAAACCCTAGACAAACTTGATCAGTGAAAGTGGTGAACATGCCAAACCCTAGACAGACTTGACGGGTGACTATGGCGGATCTGCCAAACCCCAGGTAGAATTGACGGGTGATGGTGGCCGACCTGGCCAAACCCTAGGCAGACTTGTCAGGTGACTGTAGAGGATTTGCCAAACTCCAGGCAGACTTGGCAGGTGTCAAGCGCAGACCTGCCAAACCCTAGGCAGACTTGGCGGTTGATTTTGGCGGATATGCCAAACCTTAGGCGGACCCGCCAAATCTTAGGTAGACTTGATGGGTGACTTTGGCAAACTCTAGGCAGACTTGACGAGTGACAGTTGTGGACCTGCCAAACCCCACGCAAACGTGACGGGTGCCGGTGGTGCTAGAACTGGCAACTTTGGTGGATCTGCCGAACCCTAGGCAAACTTGGCAGGTGACAAGGGCAGACTTGGCCAACCCTAGGCGGACTTGGCAGGTGACAGTGGCGGAGTCTCCACACCCTAGGCAGACTTGGCAGGTTGTGTCTGACTTGTCAAACCCTAGACAGACTTGGCAAGTGACAGTGGCAGACTTGCCAAACCCTAGGCAAACTTGGCTGGTGACAAGGGCAGACCTGCCAAACCCTAGACAGACTTGGCAGTTGACTGTGGCGGACATGCCAAACCCTAGACAAACTTGGCAGGTGAAGACGGCGACCATGCCAAACCCTAGGCAGACCTGACGGGTGATAGTGGCGGACCTGCCAAACCCTAGGCAGGCTTGACGGGTGAAAGCGGTAGACATGCCAAACCCTAGGCAGACTTGGCAGGTGACTGTGTCAGACCCGCCAAACGCTAGGCAGACCTGACGGGGGAAAGTGGCGGACCTGCCAAACCCTAGGTAGACGTAGCATGTGAAGATGGCGAGAATGTCAAACCCTAGGCAGACTTGGTGGGTGATGGTGGCGGATCTGCCAAACCCTAGGCAGACTTGACGGGTGAAAGTGGCGGACCTGCCAAACCCTAGGCAGACTTGGCAGGTGACTATGTCTGACCTGCCAAACCCTAGGCAGACTTGGCAGGAGAAGATGGGGAGAATGCCAAACCCTAGGACAACTCGCATTGATCAGAGAGGGAGGCTTTGCTTTCACAGCTGCTGCAGGGAGGCGGGCCCTCAGCCCTCACTGCTGTGACGTGGGTGTGTGCGATTGGCTGCAGACCACGCCCACGTTCCCTCGCGCCAACTGCTATTGGCAGCCCAATGCGCACCGCGCGGAGGGGGAGGACGACCTTACGTGGAGCCAGCGCTTGTATGACGCGATGATCTGCGGCCACGATGGCGGTGGCGGCCCGCTGTATAACACACAATACATCACAGGCAAAGAGAGCATCGTGGAGGTGGATGCTGCGCGCCTGTGCAGGAATGTGTGTATGTTCCACGGCCCGACCTTCATGTGCGGCTGCACGGATGCCTACAAGAAGACAGCCGTTGGTGTCTGCCGCAACTGGGAGGTTCCAGCTCCATCCCCTGCGCCACCGCCAGGTTGAGCACTCTTTGCATTTCCTGCGCCGCTGCCAGATGCCGCCCCCACCCCATATTCTGCGCTGCTAGGTGCAGCACTCAGGGTGCAGCACTCAGGGACCCAGCAGGGTGTGCTAGGACAGTGAGCCATCAAATTATGTAAAGTGACGAGCCGTACACTGCGATTTTGCTTTGAGCTCCGAGCTTTTTGTTTTGAAAGTAATCTAGCCTCTGGATGCCGTCCACTACAACACACTGTGGTCCGAGAGTAATTTTCAACTCGTGTCTGTACTCCATATTGTACTCACACTCCCAGTACAATATCTGCGTAAATATCCATAAGTGGTTTGATATGGTTCAAATGATTCAGCCGATGACAGATGAATGACAAATAAACTGTCATTCTGTAATGCTAAGCCAGACAACATAAGGCGATAGGCATTGTGGTGACACAGGTCTCACGAGGCTTGCACCGGTACGCAACACCTGGGGTACCACACAGGAAGTTGAAACCTGAGACAGATTGAGGGAAAGGACAGGGGCTTGATGGCCACAGATGTGAATACCACGAAACATCACAAGTTCGATCAGTTTCTGTTCCTCTCGCAGGTATCGCCATGTCACGCGTTTCGCTCTTGAGCGCTCTGCAGGCTGATTGCTCAGGGCCCCACTGTGCCATTTCTCACACCCCACTCGGTCGTCCCTCACGCCCCACTCGACGTCCCTCACGCCCCCACTCGGTCGGCCTCACGCCCACTGTCGTCCCTCACGCCCACTCGGTCGGTCGTCCTCTCACGCCCCCACTCGGTCGTCCCTCACGCCCCCACTCGGTCGTCCCTCACGCCCACTCGGTCGTCCTCACGCCCCACTCGGCCTCCGCCCACTCGGTGGTCCCTCACGCCCCCGCTCGGTCGTCCCTCCGCCCACTCGGTCGTCCTCACGCCCGCTCGGTCGTCCTCACGCCCCACTCGGTCGTCCCTCACGCCCCACTCGGACGGCCCTCACGCCCCACTCGGTCGTCCCTCACGCCCCACTCCTTTGCCGCGGTGCAGCACTTGCAGTGCATTTTGCAACGGCTCGACATTCTGCATACTCACTGCTCTCCACAATGGTCGGTTGCGGTGCCAGGTGCAGCAGGCGAGATGCTACCAAACGGCCATTCAGCTCTGGCGGCGCTTGAAGTCGTCCGACGTGCACACGATGGGCGCGCTATACTGGCAGCTTAACGATGTGTGGCAGGTGCTGCTTGGCGTGAATAGCACGGGATTCTTGCACTTAAGACTGAGATTGAGATGGCGTGAATAGCACGGGATTCTTGCACTTAAGACTGAGATTGACATGGCGTGAATAGCACGGGATTCTTGCACCTTTTATTATGTTTGGGATTTTGGCTTTGCGTGAACTGCTTTGGATCCTAGCGCTTGTTCGATCATGTGCTTGGCGCACCCAGCTTGAAACACGTGTGATCAAGAATAGCAGATGTAGATGTTCAATCCAATCCACAGGTGGTGCAATGATCCCTGTAAATCGGATGGTGCGCAGGCCCCAACCTGGTCATCGATCGAGTACGGTGGGAAATGGAAGGTGTTGCACTACGTTCTGCGCCACGTGTTTTCGCCACGTTTGCTCATGGCACGCACAGAGGGAGACACGCTGGAAGTCCACGCCAATAACGACTTGCCACAAGAAACCCGTGCGGACGTCAACCTGCAGCTGTGGCGCTGGGATGCCGATAGCCAGTCAGCCCCAAGCTACTTGATGTACCTAGACCTGCAGTTTGCGCCACTCGCCAACGTGCAGGTCTGTTGGAAAGGGGTCCCTTCTTGGGAATCTCATCTTGACTCCTGATTGCCTCTCAAGAGGATTGCCTTGCTTAGATAGGTCCCGCCGTGCAACTTCTGAATGCTATAGACGTACGACTCACGCTGAATCTCGGACTCAAGTCATGGTGCGCATCCGCAAGGTGCATGCCGTAGATACGGATGGGCGCAACCGATTGCTCCGGCACATCCTCATCCTCGCACCCAATTCCCTTGAAAAGTTGATGCATGGCCTCTGCCTCGCCCCCTATCCTCCAATCAAACATTTCATCGCATACACTTGGGGACACACAAATCCGTTGAGATGGTGGATGCTTTAGGGTGTTGCTGGTCTTGATCTGCCGTAATCAGAGCAACGAGCTTGCGAAAGGCTTGGCTGGCCCAGCGTACTGCGCTAGTTTCCCACCACAGGCCAACCCTGGGCTATGGGATGAACGCAGGTGTGGAACAGCAGCCTGACGGATATTCTAAGCCAATCAGCATGCGGTCTGGCGGACTGTTTCCTGTTGCTAGAGTACACTGTGCTGGGCGAGGAGTCACATGTCTCCACACTCTTTTTCGCACCTCCTGTAGAGATCAACCTCCCGCAGGTTTACATCATGCTTGTGGCCGCCTCTATGGAGAACCCCAAGCAGGTTTCCTGTCTATCCCTTGTCACGTTCCCTTGATTTGCCACGTCACATACTCATCCTATCAGCTCGCTCTTGCTCTTCCCTTGGACATCCTGGTCCAAGTGTGTGATCAGAGAAACATTGATTTGGCCAATTCACTCTCGATCTCCACGCTTGGGTAATGAAACATATTCCTGCAGGATTATATGTCCACGTGTATACCGGATTGCATTTGGTTGTTGCAGTTTTTAATCGCACCGCTGTCATAGCTTTCCTTTGGAATGCTCTTCTCTCTGGTTGGTTCAGATGCTCTCTAAGTTGATGCCGGGCGGTGCATCCAAATCCATGAGATGATAACGGCGCACGGCTGATTGAGGGCTTTTCTCTCACCTTGCAGCTTTTGCGCATTCAGCAGTGGCTGACGGCAAACGCGAGAAACCTCAATTTAGCGTCGGTGTTCGTTGGATTCTCCTGCGGTGCTTGCTTGTGTAATGGGGCCACCATCTCGGTGTGGAAGTCGTTTCCCCTTAGTTGGCAGGTCATGTGCAGGCATAGACTTCGGTGGTTCGGGGAGTGCGCGCTCACAAAATCACGGAGTGGGAGGGAACATGCATATTGCGTTTTGCTGACCTGTACGATTTCTTGTGTGAGATCTTGCGCGCCAGGCACTTTTGCAGTTTACTTCCACGGCTGTTGCGGCATATGCCTGGATTGAAGCTGACTGTGTTCCGGTGCGTTAAGTGTCATCAGCTCGCCGCCGCTTGCTTGCCCCTCCTGCCTGAGATTCATTTCAAAAGCGCGAGTGTGTGCCTTCCGCTGCTGTGTTAGATGACATGCCAGGATGCTCCGTGCCACCCAACTCCGCTCCGTGGAGATATTCTTACTGCAGACCTCTCCTGCATGTGCCACAGGGGCGATTCAGCGACAATGCGTTTCTAATGCTGCCAGGGAGGGCATACTCCGTGAGGCTGTATGCGCGAGCAGCCACTGACGTAGACAGCATCAAGAGCTGTTTGCAGACTCGATCCTTGTGGAACACTTATGGCACCACTTCATAATAGCGGCATTTGAAAAATGTACAACAAATCTAGATCTCTCGGGAAATCCCCATCGCATTGAGGCCAGGATCTGTGAATGAGAAAATAATTTGTTGATCATGAAGCTATAAGGGGGCAGCAAGGGCTCGCTTCTTTTATCTGGCAGGTGCAGTTGCATATACTTTCAGAGTGATCGATTCCTGAGATTGAGGTAGCATGTCGATTATGTTGGCAATATTATGATATAGCATTTCCTTTTGGCTTGAATAATAATCGATGCCAGTATATGGCCAAGACAGTCAGCATATACCCACCTATCTCTATATTTCATTACAACGAGCACATTCACGTTATAGTCCAGTTTTTGTGGAAGTGTTCACTGATTGTCCTTCGCTCAACTGCTTCTTGAAGTATAAGTAGTGCACAAAACCCGTTATTTAATGAGACACGCGTATCCGTGTCGTCCTGAGCTGAGCTTTGGATGCACGGCTGGCTCGTTTACACACGCGGATGCTACCCTCGCATAGTGTAATAGACAGTAGTACCCTTGCCAGTTTTACAAGGTGATACTCAATTTTTAAGGTCGGCACTGCCATCTAAAAAAAACTCTGAGTGCTACCGGCAGTGCATGCTGCACACGCACAGCCCCGCGGCATGTTGTAATAGGCAGTACCCGGCCGGGATTACTGGGTGTGACGATTTTTAAAGATTGGCACTTCCATTAAACCAAGAGCTTTGAGTGCTACCGGCAGTGTATGATGCACGCGTACCCCGTGGCATATTGTAATATAGGCAGTGCCCGACCCACAAGTGAAGGTGTGCACTTCCTCGAGTAGTATCGTGGCGACTTACGCGCGATGTGGCTTGCAGGTAGTTGCGTGCTTGTCTGTTCGGCTGCTTTTGACCCTGTGCTATTGAAATACTTCCGTTACCCGTAGCCTGCAATATTTAGAGGTAACCTTATGTTGATTTTGTCACACTCGGCTCTAGCCTGTGGCTGAGATCCTGTCTGACAAAAACCCTTGCTTTGCATTTATATACTACACACACACACACACACACATATATATATATAGGAAGTATATAATAGTATGATAATTATATCAATTTATATAATAGGTTGTTACATGCGAGTTGTTGCTAAATGCGAGTTGAGCGCTACTATATATATATATATATATATATTGCAGGGCCCAGGCGAAGTGCTAGAGGCATACATGCATCACGTACGCGTATACAGTGCACACACTCGCTCGCAGTGTACATTGTTATGTTCATGAGGCAGGCAGTGTTTTTTGTACACATATTGTTGCCACATCTTGTGCTATATAATTACTCGACACGTCACGAGTTTGTATACAAAAGATTCAAGCACAGCTGACTGAATGAACGAATTTGAATCTCCAAAAGCTCAAAACACAGCTATTGCTAAATGGAAATGTCATGCGGAATTGACACGTTTATAATAAAGGTTTTGTGATGGGCCCTCGTCGACACCAACTGACAGTGAGGATTCTTGCGTATTATATCAAAGTATGTATTGACATGCAAACATGTCGCATTGACAAGAATGCGAGATCACCTTCAAAATATGGTCCAGGGTTGCCTATGCTGTGCAGCATCCGAGGAAATATGCAGTATGCATTTACTTGTGCTATAGGTGCTTTACTTTAAGTTGGGCCCAAGGGGAGGTGCTATATATTATTTGCTGCAGATCGCAGCGGTCACGGTCAAGCGGTGTCTACTTATTTTTTTGAAGTGCTGCTATACGAAGAAGTGTGGCATCCACCAACTACCAACAACGAGTACACAATTTGTCGCATTCTATAAGCCTCACAGATAGTGAGTCCGTCCAGAGGAGAAGCCGCTCGATAGGCTTGCCGGCATGCACTTTTCAGTGCGTACTGTTTATGGTCCCCCAGAACACCTCCGAGCTTGTTGAAAATTGTTACTAAATTTCCGGGCCAGGGTCTTCGTACCATAGACGGGAAAACAGTTTATCGGTTGCGAAACTATTTGGGGATTTGAATCAATCACAATCATCTATACCAATGTGTGCGATATTACTGACGGGCATCGTGATTCCTTGCTCATGATCATCGGGGCACACAGCTCATTGCTTAGATGCTTCATTAAACGATCAGATGATGCACCCATCAGTTGTAGCAACAACTGCTTCATCAGTTGTGGCATCAACTGTGATAAAGACCCTCTCCGATGGGAGGAGGTTGCCAGCCGAGGCCAAAGAAAAGAAATCGCAGCAGCCGCATTAGCTGAACCTATCAGATCGGCAGCTGCGGCACTGCTGTCAGTGGTGTGGATATCCATGCTCTCGGATCAAAGGAACCAGAGCTTACCTGAGGGACACAGCTGAGTTTAAATTTAAAAAAATCTGAATATTTATCGGCGAAGTCTCTATACACATGGAAGAAATCCTTGGCTTTTCAGCCGTTGTTCATGACCGTGGTTTCATTCCACATCAGTGTTTGGGATTTTACGAATGTTGAAGGATTTTGAAGGAGATCCAAAAATACTTGAGATTGGGATTTAATTGATGTCATGATGACCTTTGGATTCCCCGGGAGCTTTGATTGATGCCATGCTGACCTTTAGATTCCCCGAGGGCTTTGATTGATGTCATGCTGACCTTTGGATTCCCGAGCTTTGATTGATGTCCTGCTGACCTTTGGATTCCCCGAGGGCTTTGATTGATGCCATGCTGACCTTTGGATTCCCCAAGGGCTTTGATTGATGTCATGCTGACCTTTAGATTCCCCGAGGGCTTTGATTGATGTCATGCTGACCTTTGGATTCCCCGAGGGCTTTGATTGATGTCATGCTGACCTTTGGATTCCCCGAGGACTTCGGAGGGCAGACCTCGAGTTCTCTTGAAGACATGATGTCTTCAGCAATAACGCCGGAAACTTTTCCAGCAAGTAACGTCACTCTCTGACACACAGATGTCGTACCAAAGCGCGGGCATGGTATGGAACGAGGCTCAAGACCTACGAGCCACTGTTCAGAAAATCGGGATTGTGGTCATCAAATCGACGTTCTGAATCAGCGAATAATGCGCAACGAATTCTCATATGGGGCACAAAGCTGTTGCAAATAGCACAGGCCTGAATATCTTCCTGACCTCGCTTCGCCAGTCGTATGATTTGATTGGAAGCCTCCTCTGAATTCAAGCTTGCCCCAGCCATAAGTGGACGTGGGGTCTGCCTACCTCAGGCTGGGCTGGACTGCCTGTCTGCTGCAGTGCATATCGAGGAGCCAGGTGTGCCGGAAGATGCGATGGTCTCGGGGCGGGATCACATGTGGGCAGGCTTGGAGGCTGCCAGGGCAACTTGCGGGTCATGGTAGGTGGAGCAGGACAGGTGGAGGTCTGCTGCTCGTCCTCGACCCAAGCACCAAGAGGATGTGCCATGTGAGCGATGATCATGTAAACCTTCAGCGCAAATTGCGTCCCCTCTCTACCGCGTCAGCCATCCCCTTTGGTGTGATTTGTCGCCAAGTCCAGAAGCAGTGGCTAAGTGAGTGGGGGGGTGGAGGCATTGAAGAACATAGAACAGGGAGGAATGCAGAATATGCAGATTCCACTGAAGTTACTAGAATATGCGTATTCGCCTGAATATACACACACAGGGGAGTGCACAGCAGATCCTTGACAACTTCGGTTCATGGGCTAGGGGAGGCATGGGTATGGTAGAGGCCCCCGAGGCTCAGATGCAGGAGGCCACCGGGCGCGGCGCTGTCACCTCATCAGGGCTCAGGGAGTGAAAGCCAGCAGTGCAGACCCCGGGGTGAGGGGGAGCGTTCTCTGCAAGTAAGATCAGCCGGACTGCTAACCTGCAGACGGCACACGCCGTGGATGGAAATCTGTCAAACGCTTTGAGGCACCTGAATAGGGGACAGGCATCTGCGTGTGGCGCAGAGTGGCTGCCCTACGGGCTTCTGCGTGTGGCACAGAGTGACTGCCCTACGGGCTTCTGCATGTGGCACAGAGTGGCTGCGCTCCGGGCGTCTGCATGTGGCACAGAGTGGCTGCCCTACGGGCTTCTGCATGTGGCACAGAGTGGCTGCCCTACGGGCTTCTGCATGTGGCACAGAGTCGCTGCCCTACGGGCGTCTGTGTGTGGCACAGAGTGACTGCCCTACGGGCTTCTGCGTGTGGCACAGAGTGGCTGCCCTACGGGCTTCTGCTTGTGGCGCAGAGTGGCTGCCCTACGGGCTTCTGCGTGTGGCACAGAGTGACTGCCCTACGGGCGATTGCGTGTGGCACAGAGTGGCTGCCCTACGGGCTTCTGCGTGTGGCACAGAGTGGCTGCCCTACGGGCTTCTGCTTGTGGCGTAGAGTGGCTGCCCTACGGGCTTCTGCGTGTGGCACAGAGTGACTGCCCTACGGGCTTCTGCGTGTGGCACAGAGTGGCTGCCCTACGGGCATCTGCGTGTGGCGCAGAGTGGCTGCGCTCCGGGCGGCTGCGTGTGGCGCAGAGTCGCTGCCCTATGCTGTGCGAGAGGGGCGTGGAGGGCACCTGAACGTGGCAGGGAACGTTCGGTGAGTTGGCGGAGACCAAGGAGTCCGGGCAAGCGCCAGATGCATCACCGACGTACTCGCCAACTTCATGGCATCCCTGCACCACACACACCCAAAATGCACCCTTGAGCAGCAGCGCCATGGCCGCCCTTATCCTAGTTTCAGCTATCTTCCTCTCTCCACGTCAGCGGACTGCGAGCCGTGAGCCAGGCAGAGCGGCATGCCTCCTGGACTCAAATAGACAATTCGATGCCGCCTCCCTTCAGCCCCCAGGGATTGCGCCAGGCAGGGCCTCCAAAGGCGGCGCAAAGAGGGGTAGGTAGGCTTTTACTAACCTCCCTCGTGCATTTTTCATCCCTGGGTCCGCGCCATGCTTCAGGAGCTGAACACCAAAAGCCCCCTGAAGAGGTTAGGAATGCGTGGCGTGCGGATTTTCACTCGGGGAGTCTCGTTTGCAACCCCCAAGGGCATGCGTCCGTGGGAAGCTCGTGCTTGCAAATCAACTTGCTGGACACAGTGGGCACCCTGAAGCCCTCGACCCAGCATGGCGGAGCCGAGCCGAGGGCACACTGACCAGCCGACAACACAGCCCCCAGGCCTACCCCAGGGTCTGATGGGCGAAGAACGTGCAGGACATAAGAATCTGTGACCCGATTGGCGTGCGCCTAGCCATGGTGTGCTCCCACATGTTGAGAGCGCAGAGCGCAAGCCTGCCTGCTGGCTGCTGGCAATGTTGAACGTGTGCAGAGAGGAAGGGAGAGTGTTAAAACAATGAAAAGCGTTTACTGGTGCTTATAGTGATTCAGCTGGCACAAGGGTGTTACACCGTTACCATCCGCCAAGCCCTACGATAAGTTGCACCAAGGCGCTCCAACGCCCTCACCGAGCCACGTGTCACGATTGGGGGATCTGTTGCGCATCACGTTTGCAGAGCGCAAGTCACCCTCTGTCGGCTTGATAACGCTCTACGAGCGCGCTATGAGCCGCATGCGCATGTGAGGTATATTCGCCAGTAGCGCCCCAAGTCCAGCACGCGCCGAGGAGATCATCCGCACGAAACGAGATACGGCCACTCGCTCCATACGCAGGTGGCGGTCTGGGAGCGAGTAGCAGGGCCGGACCGTTTGTGCGACGCGCAGATAGCACTTTCCAAAAGGGGGCAGGCCGGCGTTGGTCTGCATGCTGGTGAGATGCAGCGGGGTGAGGAGGGAGGCTGGAGTGCGGGCGCTGACGTCAGCGCCGCTTTGAAGCAGCACCTCACAGATGCCTGCATGGCCTTCCTCGCAAGCCCTGGGAGTTCACCCCCACCCGCCTCCAGGCGTCTGCCACGCGTGATGCCCGGGCACCTGCCGCATGCGCCCCTCGAGGCATGGCCCCCACAGGCGCCTGCTTTGCGTGCTCTCGAGGAGTCGTCGTCTGCGACCCTCGGATCGGGGAAGGGAGACTGCAGGGCCACAGGATCAAGGCACCCATTGGCAGACATTAACGCTGCGGGGCTTCGGCCCCTCTAAAAGTCCTCAAAGCCCCGGCGAAGCGCTCCACCGCTGCGCACCGTCCCACGCAGGAGATGATTGCCAAGAAAGCCTGCAGAAGGATTTCGAAGGTGCGGGCGGCTCACGGTGACCACGCATGGAAGCTCGGGCGAGCGCACCGGTGCAGGGGGGTATGCCCAGCTCCGTCCAGGGTGTCCACGTTGGTGTTGGGGGCTGTCGCATCACACCCGCGCCCACCTTTTCAAGAGTCGCAAGGGCGGACAGGAGCGGTGAGCCGGCAGCTGATGCTGGGCAGCTCAGACAAAAGGGAAAGAGCAAAGCAGGTCGGACGGCTCGGCGGGAGTGTGGCGCAAGTGGAAGCGTGGTGAGAGCGTGGTGAGAGCGTGGCAGAAATAGGTGCGCGGCAAAGAGCGTGGTGAGAGCGTGGCAGACATAGGTGCGCGGCCAAGAGCGTGGAGGTAGCGGAGACGTGGGATCACCAAAGGAAAGCATCCAGTCGAGGATGCTGACAGAGCCTTGCTCGCAGCAGCAGTGCAGCAGGGTGGTACGATGGAGCTGGATGCCCTTGCAGCGCGCCAGGATATCCAGCCCGTCCGCAGTCCCCCCGAGCACGTACAGCTGCAGGCACCCCCGCAACACAACAAACGGAGCGCGCGTCAGAGAATTAGACGCGCAATGTTTCCTGCTTGCCCGAAACTACAGTGCAGAGCTTGACAGCATAAGCTGAACACGTCTTCAAGCAGGGAGCGCGCGCGCGGAGCGGAAGTTCCACGGAGTATGGTAGCTCGAGTAAGACTTGTGGAGCGGTGTGCAGGGAGCTTGCGCCGCGGACCTTGGGGAGCAGGGTCTTCACTTGTTCAGTGTCGCCACGCACAAAGGCGCTCTCGAGGGAGTCCTGAAACAGAAGCAGCTCTACTCGTGCAGGTTAGTGCACGAGGCTGACTACAAGGACTCGGACGGAACCAAAGCTTTTAAACAGATTAAGGGGCAAGTCAGTACAAACACATGTGGAGTCTCAGCAGCCGTGCCTCGAGCAGCAGCGTGCGCCATGGTTATCGCGGAAGACGAGGCGTTCACTCCGAGGTTCACTAGTTCTTCTTGGTTTTCAGGCGTCAGTCCTCGCACCGATATCTAAGTGCTAGGTCACTAGAAAGGCTCGCCCGTGATTCAGTAGGCTCACTTCCCTGTCCCCCTTTGGGCATGTACGTATACCTGGACTTTGCTGAGTTTTTCTTTAGCGGTCTCTTCAGCGGGCTCTTGCTCGCTGGAAAAACACTGATTGGAGTTGTGTAGCCCTCTGCCACGCGTCCCCAAACATATTTTAGGGTCTCATCCCCTGCCAACTTAACTTAGATGTAGAGAAGAGCGAGTCGTGCTCGAGCCGTGTGTGCGTGTGCCCATGATGTGTGCTTGTTCTTGTGCCGATTTCTTCGAAAACCATCATCCTAGCCACCAGACTGCCTGAAGATCTCAGCACGGCTGCACTATATACCTATACCTGCGTGCACATGTGCCCGTCTGTGCGGGTGCGGGTGCGGGTGCGGGTGCGGGTGCCGGTGCCGGTGCCGGTGCGGGTGTGGTTTTGGAACTGAGTGTGGGCGTGCTTGCGTCCGTGTGTACAAGCCAAGGGCAGAATGTTGCGGCGGATCCTACTGAGGGATACACATACTATGTTGTAGGATGAGATAACAGAAATGAGAAGTGCAGAAACGAGCTTTGGTTCACCTATTCCGCGGTCTGCGAGGCAATCGATCGACGAGGACGCCTGAAGTCGATGCCCCGCGAAATACTATAGGTTGAAGGCGAGAAGTCATGGTGCGACTAACACGGACGCCTTTTGCCCCCTTGTTGTGATGTTGGCCGCTGTTGCACCAGTTGCGTGGAAAGGTCGTTTTTCAGTGAAGTTATCTCAGAAAGACTAGTTACATCGGTGAACTAAGAACTGAAAAAGGCTGCAGGGCTGTGCGGTCGAAGGAGGGAAGTATACACAGCATATTGGTGGGATAATTTCCGTTTGAAATCGCTCTCTGTAGAACTCAAATATTACAACAACATGCTGCCCAAACACCACGCATACTTTTTGGAAGGGACCGGGCTTGTTGTTAACCATTTCGTTGGTTACGCTTCTTCACATGCTTGTAACCCTAAACGCACACGTTCAGCGCTTGCGGTGGTTAGCCTTCCTTGTTAGATCCAAGCGAAGGGGAGTAACTATTATAGTACTAACTAGTACTAGCGTAGCAGCGTAGCTACGCTAGTACTATAGTTACTCCCCTTGAGAAGATACATGACAGATGACACGCTCAACGAATTTGCCCGATTGGGCGCGGCGCGGGCGGGCCGGCGCGGGCCCGACGCGAGGGAAATAATAATGTGAGTTAGCTTAGGATTTATATAGACAATACCAATAGCTCTGAGACTGTAGAGACTTAGCATTTGCCCGATTTTACTTTTTGATTTCTCTTCCTTCCTTATTGCCTGTGATAAACTTACGAAACACCTAAAAATGCAGTGTATTTAACTGAATGTTCATCCTTGAAGACGCTTACGAAATAGTAGAAATGTAAGACGAAAAGCCAAGCAGAATTGGAGAACTCCATCAGTCGCAACGTTAAAGCTCGGCAGCTTCCAAATAATCACAAACCATGTCGCGCTCAGGAAGGTCGCGTGCGTCCCTCCGGGTCATTATGGTCGACGCTGAAGCTAAGGCACTGAAAGAAGCTATTCTCGGCTCAGACCTCGCCGCGATACAGACACTTCTGGAGAAGGGCGCAAGCCTCCAGTTTGTAGACCCCCTCGGACAGGGTGCGATTCATCTCGCAGCCGAAGCTGGGAATCTGGAGATAGCAAAATACCTGGTTGAGCATGGTATCGATATTCAAGCCACTACTTATGGAGGGGAAAACGCGATGCACGTCGCTGTTTCCCACGGGCACCTCGACTTCGCTAAGTGGCTTCAACGGTCGGGAATCAGTATCAGGTCGAGCACCATAATGGGGCAAACCTGCTTACATCTGGCGGCCAGAAATGGCGACACTGCTGTTTGTCGCTGGCTCGTGGAGAGCGACAAAGCCAACTCCAAGGACAAGGGTTCTCTTCTGAATACCCTGACCTACGTGGGTTTGGGCCCCGCTCAGTGTGCCGAAGAGGCCGGTCATCACTCCCTCGCGCTATATCTCAAAGAGGCTCTGCGGCTGGACATGCGCTCGCGGAGCGGCGGGCTTGCAGGGACGGGTAGATCCATGCCGCCTCCGATGAGCGCGCCCTCTTCCGCCGCGAACTTCTACCCGACCACGATCTTCTTGCGCGATTCCTCCCAGAAACAAGGCTACCTAAATCGCTGCATCTCCGTGGATGCTGGTGCCAAAATTCCGACACGGAGGCTCAAGTGGAAAAAGGTGCTGTGCGTCCTGCAGGATAATATTCTGCTGTTTTTCTCCACCGAGACTTCGACCCAGACCGCGGCGTGTCTCCCGCTCGAGTGCGCGGAGCTCTCCACGAATCCCACTCATACGCACGGCAACCTCCACACGATATGCGTATACCACGAGGGCAACACGTTCCCTCGCGAGTACCTCCAGTCGTGCATCACGAACGACTCGAAAGCCGCTAACCACGACTGCGAGGACTGGGTCTTCGCCCTACAGGGCTGTACCCGGAAGGCCACCAGAGATAGGGTTTCCGCGGTAGTAGCGCAGACAGCTGAAATAGAGGAGCGGCTGGAGCAGCTCACGAGCAGGGCTGAGGATGCAGAAGAAAATTGCTCCGAGATTAACCGACTGATTGGCACCGTGGAGGAGGCTAGATACGCCGCGATAGAAGAGCAGAAGAGGTTGCACGAGGAGCGAAGGCAGCTGCGTGCATGGTCGAAAGCCGCGCAGCGCCCGCTGCTATCGAGCGAGCCGTACCACGCGCTGCTGGAGGAGACGGCTAAGGCAGAGGACGTACTCCGGAAAGAAATCCGGCGCATGAGCGGCCTGAAGGATGATGACTCTTTTTTAACTTGAGCAATGGATAGAAAAGCAAACTAGATACAGCGGCTGCAATGAAAAGGTACAACAAGAGTGTAGAAATCATGTGTTTTCCTTCAACATAGATAGTGTCGTCTCATGTGTTTTCCTTCAACATAGATAGTGTCGTCTCGAGAAGTGATTAAGGCATAAAAGACTGTGAAAGAATTCATCCCCATACAGACACTTGGGCTCGAAGTGAGAGAATATCAATGCTGACCTGTGCTTTCTCGGCTGTTGCTGCTTGTCCGTGGAAACTCAATGTAATACACCAGAGACAATTCAAAAGATGTTTGGCCCATCTTGCTTTGAATTTGTATCACGCTTCGGTTTGTCCGTAAACACCTTGGAAGGACTTTGCTTCACACACTCACATCCCCTTGGGACAGCTCTTGGGGATACCGGCCACGGCGTGGGCAAGCTCTCTTGAGACCAGGCTCTAGGGCGGGTAGAGGGCAGCGGGGTGGTCCCGAATGTGGGCTTGGTGGTGAAGAGATGGCTCGAGTGGCGGAGGTGAGCCGGCTTCAGAGACACCGCAACAGTGCGCCAGCGGGGCAGCCGCAGAGGGGCTCGGGTGGCCCAGTGAGGCTCAAGGAGCAGAGGGGTGGTCCTGCGCGTAGGCTTGGTGGTGGAGATATGGCTCGCGCTGCTCGGGGGTCCGGGATGAACCAGCTTCAGGCACAAGGCAGTAGTGCGCCGGCGGTGCGGATGCGGAGGGGCTCGGGTGACTCAGTAAGGCTTAGGGGGTCCCATTCTTCACTAGTAAGCTCCGGAGAATCCGGATAAGTGTCCCAAAGTGTGTGCCGAATCCTTTGATCCCCGCCGTGGGTACATAGTGCAGCCGGTCTTCTGCGACTACGGTGTGACAAAGGAGTCGGTCCAAGGATAAGCACACACACGCATCGGGATACATATTGCAAACGATCCTTTCTGGTTATGTGATGCCAAAGAAGTCGATTCAGGTTCCTTTGGTTCAAGCAATATTTCTCGGGCGCCTAAGTTGAATGGTTTGCGATGACGACAACCCACCGGATTCAAGCTATAAGTTCAAAACGATCAATGCGGACATATGATGATGCCGCGGGGATATGGGTATGACAAAGCGATCATCCTTCTCAGATTTCCCGTGGTATTCATGATGCCACTCAGTCAGGAGCGTCGGCAACGATACTGTGGAGTTCAATTTTACGTAGTCCATGCCATCCTATTATAACTGCTCAACTGTTGTTAACATGAAAGTATCAGGAAAATAATGTCACCCTGATCGGAGGATCGTTGACGTCTTACTCCTCCGCATTCGCACACTATCGATATTTCGCGCTGATGCGTACTTAATTTTGTAATCGATGCATCGTACGATCCGAAAGGCAAACTACCGTTCAGCACATCTAATGCAGCATTGCGCTGCACCCATTCGGCAACGCAGGGATCCCGCGTCACACGAACGGCTTGCAGAAGGCGGGACGGCGTATCTTACTAGATATGGTGGTGATCGGTTCGAAGCACTATTGTGCAAGGCCCTCGTGGTGATGGGAACAAAGGCCTCTCCTCATATACGTCGCAATACTTGGCAGTGCGGTAACAATTCTTTTTACAGCCGCCCCTTGTTGTGGTCCCAGCGAATGTCGTGTGATAATAAACCGGGACCTTATTGAAGGGCTCGATGCTAGGAAATTTTCGCCGAATTCTTGCATGGTGGAAAATGTTGCCCCCGGTACCGTGTGTACAGATGTGTAGACGTAGGCACCCATACGCAGAATCGAGTGATGTTCGCGCACAGTCATCAACATATTACGGTCATCTTACAACGGGACATAATGATAGCTAAGCTCTCGACAACTCGATAAGTTAATGACATTTTTTTGGCGGGCTTGAATATATTTAAAAATGGCATGGGTCGTCATCCAAAAGCGTTTTTGCTATGGCAATTCATTTACCTGGAACCTTTGTGAACATATTCCAAAATCGTTGCAGAGAAAGTGTTATGTTCGTCTTCGGCGGGGGAACAGCAAAATGGGAGAAGCAAGTTTTCGACTTTTATGGAGGATCATGGTCGAGCAATTCCGAATACTTATATGCATTTGTGATATAATGACATGATAAACCTATCTTACTAAAAAGGGATAAGTCTACAGTGCGTGTAGATATTTCATTATAATCCAGATTGGGTGTAGTCATATGTTTATAATCCAGACTGGGTGTAGACATTTCATTTAAATCCAAATTGGGTGTAGCGACATTTCATTTAAATCCAGATTGGGTGTAATAATTTCATTTAATCCAGATTGATGGGTGTAAGCATTTCGTTTAATCCAGATTGGGTGTAGTCATGTCATTTAAATCCATATTGGGTGTAGACATTTCATTTTAATGTGTCAACGTGTGTTTTAGGGTGTCCCCCACTCTTGAACTGCAATCCATGCTACCGTACGTGGGCGCATATTATGTGTGTGGGGGTATTCGACGCTCGACGGTCTGCGCGAACGTTTAACCGCTATCTTGCGTATTCGATCTGCTGCGTGTGGTGACAATGGCGGATGGAAGAACTTGCATAAAATACGCGCAAGGTTTCCCTCACCCGATGCGCAGGCTCGCTTTCAAGCGTGCGTTCGGATAAGGGAAAAAACCCTAGCGGAAACGTGGACGCAGTTGACATCCGCGTTTCCGTGAGAGGTGACAGTACACTGTCAGATGCGCACGATGATTCTAGTATGCATATGTAATATGCGTGATATATGCTCATGCTGTTTATTGTGCCTCCTTGCTAGGCATGCGCCGAGCCGCTGGCTCGACGCATGCCCAATCACCCCCTCTAACGCGCCGCGTCCAGACGATTCCTTAAATCTGAACGGATCCTGCGTGCGCAAGAAGCGTGTCCTTCCTAAGACACCGAAGAATTAATATGCAAACGTGTATTGTGTTCGGCATACAGTTGTATACCAAACACAACACTCGTTGCACTATCCCGCTTGGTCACGGTCTGTCTACGGATATCTCACTATTAATTTCATTTGCCTACGGGCAGATGGCCATTAAAAATTATTTGCCTACGCGCAGACCACCATTGAAATCATTTGCCTACGCGCATCCCACATTAAAATCATTTGCCGACGCGCATTCCACATTAAATCATTTCCCTACGCGCATTCCACTATATATGGCATTTGCCTACGTGCATTGCACATTAAACCCTTTTTTTATGGGCGTGGGATGGGTGATTTCGCATGGAAATTTCAGATCCGGGTAGCGTTTTTTAACAAAGTCACATTTTTGTAGTATATATCACTACATTGAAAGATAAAACTGCTCATCGCGAAAATGATCTACCTCGTATGAGACGGCTATTGAATATTCCATTCCATCTTTCTACACACGGAACTCTCGAAATCTCTGTCATTATATATATACACATATATACACACACACACACACTGAACGGCATGAGATCGGCCAACAAAAGCCAGCCCACCATCATCCCAGTGGATGTGAAAAGCAAATCAAAAGTAGGGCGGGGCCGTGCCAAGATACCACAAACGCATACATATTCCCAACCCAAATGCAAAGCAGCATGGAAAGATGATACGATGTGACCGATCGTCGCCAAACAATTGTTGGTCTCTGGGTTACGGAGTAAGCGGACCCTGCTGGCATGCCCCCCAGTGGCTCCCGGTCGATGGATGGGACCTGTTGGTCCATGGTTATGTCATGAATGCAGTCACACCACACAGCATGGACACCCCATGTCAAAAAAGGAAACATGCGGGCACCTAAGTGCTCCCCACAAAATTCAAGGGAAAACACAGAAGGTGTACATCACCACCTTCTGCCTCTCCTCGCAGCACGACAGACGAATCTACCGAGCTCTCCAAGAGGCAGTGCCCGCCAGAATGGCACCACAGGGATAACCGCCTCCCAAAACCCACTTCCACCCGGCGGCCGTCCCCGTTCACAGCGATCCGCCAGTACTTCATATCAAGGTCAAAGAACACAAGTCCCCCGGCATGTGTAATAACCATGAGCACTGTACACGGAGAGGGAGCTAGCGTCAGACGAATCCAAGACACTCCCAAAAAGCGAGCCGTAGACGAATCCCCGACGCACTCAAAGAGGCAGTACCCGTCAGAAGGGTACCACAGGGACAGCCACATCCCATCATCCAAATCATTCCAGTGGCCGTCCCCGTTCACAACGAGATGCCAGTACCCCATAAAGTGGGTGTCGATCACCAGTCCCCCGGCAGGTGAAAAAGCCCCAAGGCACTGGACATAAATAGAGCCAGCCGCAGACGAATCCCCGACGCCCTCAAAGAGGCAGTACCCGCCAGAAGGGTACCACAGGGACAGCCACATCCCATCATCCAAATCATTCCAGTGGCCGTCCCCGTTCACAGCGATCCGCCAGTACCCCATACGAAGTGGCTGTCAACCACCAGTCCCCCGGCAGGTGAAAAAGCCCTAAGGCACTGAACATAAATAGAGCCAGGCGCAGACGAATCTCCGACGCCCTCAAAGAGGCAGTACCCGTCAGAAGGGTACCACAGGGACAGCCACATCCCATCATCCAAATCATTCCAGTGGCCGTCCCCGTTCACAACAAGATGCCAGCACCTATATACACACACACACACACACATATCAACCTCTGCTCCTTATGATTTGGAACCGGACCAAAGTACCTTACCTTACTTACCTTACCTTACCTTACCTTACTTAATCAGCAGCAGCAAAGCGCGAATCCCAACGGGCGACACAGACGAACTTCCGATCTCACGATCGCCAGACGCTAACGATGACAGTGCCACTGCAGTCGCGTACATTTACCGCGACGCCACCCACGCGTTATGGCATGACATGTTGGGATGCAAAAAGCGAAACACTGTCGCGCACATGATCCTACGGGCAGATGGCCTAGTGGAGATCTCTTTTTGAGATCGATCCGCCTAGTACATATACTAGGCGGATCGATCTCAAAAAGAGATCTCCACTAGGCCATCTGACCGTAGGATCATGTGCGCGACAGTGCTTCGCTTTTTGCATCCCAACATGCCACGCCATAACGCGTGGGTGGCGTCGCGGTAAATGTACGCGACTGCAGCGGCACTGTCATCGTTAGCGTCTGGCGATCGTGAGATCGGAAGTTCGTCTGTGTCACCCGTTGGGATTCGCGCTTTGCTGCTGCTGATTAAGTAAGTAAGTAAGTAAGTAAGGTAATTTGGCCAGGTTCCAAATCATAAGGAGCAGAGGTTATGTGTGTGTGTGTGTTGTAGCAACAACTCGTATTCCCTAAAACTCGCATATGACAAATTGCATACTGTACAGTGCGTATAAACGTAACCTTTTAGACATTTTCATTTATACTCGGACGTTTTCTTGTCACTTTTACAGTACCACTATACTATATCCTGTTCGACACGCTGCATTTTTTCATTCTCTGTTCAGTTCTCTGTTCGGATTATTCCCACCGGCGACCGAGTGCCAAGACGAACGGCAACGAGAACGACGCGACGTTGCGTTGTGAAGTGTCTGTGTCCCTTCACCTGCGCTGGCCGAACGGCAGTAATCGCACGTCTAATCGGATCCTCAAGAGCTCTGATGTGACGTCTACCGTCGGTAGCCTCGGTGACACCGTGGCTACCGTCTCAGAATTGAGATTACTTTCCGACCATATAAATGATAATCGAACGAAGAATAGCAATGTGCAATATCGTATCCGACCATTCACCAAATCACCATAGCCTATCCGGATAGCACCATATCGATATGCCATGCCATGTCATGCCATGGCAATGCCATGCCATGCCATCGCATGCTCTCGAACCGAAAGGGCAGACTCGAGAATGTGCCAGAGACTGATGAGATCCAGATCGAGGATTCGAGATGCGGGAATGACGATCGAGAGAATTAAAGGGCGAGTAGCGAAAGCGAAGGCCAAGGCTTCAAGCGAAGGAGCTGAAAAGTCCTTCCCTTTCGTTACAGTGCCCACGCGTTTTTAAGCAACAACCGTTTTCGATCCAGCGGCCAGCGGGTCATTGCTTATACTGAAATCGGCAGATTTTCCAGCGCGCAGCGAAATCGATTCAAACTCGATTGCTTAAACCGCTCTAATTAGGCAGTAGCGGATGTGCTTTCGCAGCCGATAGAATTGCTTGTTGCGGGATTCCGAAGGACAATCGCAGGTGCACAGCGTTGCCAATTGCTTAAACCCCGGAATCGAAAGGTCGGTGGTCTGACTCCTCCGCTCCCTGAGAATTGCTTATGCGGGTGACTTTTTCGTGGCATTCAATGTTCCGCAGGCATATAAAAATGGAATTTCGGCATTATAGCACAGACTCGCTCATAACCTAGTGCTAGATCCGTCGCAATGCAATTTCCCGCGAAAACTCCGGCGGATTAAGCAATTTCCAGCGAAATTTTTAGCGGATTAAGCAATTTCCAGCGACTGCTAATAACGGCGCTGGAATTGCTTACGGCACATATGCCAAATTCCAGCGGTTTTGCAAACGCTGAAAATTGCTTAAATTTTCGGAATTCCAGCGCTGGTTGCTTATTTTGAAGTTGCTTAAAAACGCGTGGGCACTGTACCATTTGATTTCGATTTGATTTCGCCAGACCGTTCACAAATTCTCGACTCTCTCTCTCTCTGAGCACGTTTCCCAGCGATGCAACAGCTTGCCCTGTGCATTTTTTTTTGTTTGTGCTGCGGAAGACTACCTCTTGGTTTGAAATCCACATACACCGAGCTAATATGCATCCGAACTGTGATACCCAACTTTCTGGGAATTTGCCGTTGGACAGCTTGCCTCACCTTTGTTACTCAGCGTTTGTTTTCGTGGCTTTTTTGAGCGTTTCTTGACTCTGCATTGAAACGCGGACGCCGGGGAACGCAGGCTGCACTCACTACGTATCAATGATTGATACCGACACAGAAACTGGCTCGTGTTTGGCTTCCTTGGTGGATGTGCTCTGCAGGACAATATACCGTATGTCGTTGCTGCTGCACGGTGGCCGCGGTTGGCTTGGCAAAGATGCCCCTGTTTGCTGACTTTGTTAAATGGTCGCTCTGTGTCAATTGCCACTTTTGAAATTTCATCGATTGCAAACTGGTTCATTCGCCAACATAGCTTCACCCACTATTTTCTTTTGGCCGTTGTTACACTATAATTTTTAAAGAGGCAGGGCGTGCGTTAGCCACTGGCGCGCTTCGGGATTAATCCCGACCCTGCCGTTGCAAGGTACGTGGATAACTCTCTTGTTGCGAGATCGACATAATTTCTCCTGAAGAAATTTTTTATTCCAGGCTGATTTTACATATTGACGGCGTATGCATTTCGTGTGTGTGCCAGCGCAGGTTATAGGGTGTTTCGCGGGAGCCAAAGGCCTAAAGCCCCCCACCCCACCCCGCCTTCGCGGGAGCCAAAGGCAAAGCCCCCAAACGTTTTTCCATTTCTTTTTGAAATTCAACACCCTATTACCCGATGTCGACAAAAATATGAGCGACGTCGGTGCTTTTCCGTTGCCTCGGTATTTTGGCACGAAGGTGTGAGTGATTATTTTTCTCAAACCTTTCAGTTTGTTGGCATTGCCACGCACAAGTGTTGTTCGTTGGAATGATATATGTGGGTGTCGGCATCTGTGGCTGTCGGTCTATGGTAGTCGTTTCGGACGTTCCGTTTTGCTGTTGCGATGTCGCAACTTGGACCAAGCTGTGAAGTAGGGGCTGGCGGTGTGTAGGGGCCAAAGACGATTGGCCGACAATTTCTTGGGTTGTGATAGGCTGAGCCGCGCAGGAGCTGGACACAAGCTGGCGGTGTGTCAGAAGTGGAGATGACCCTCTGATGCCTCGGAGTGGGTTAATATTTTTTTTCGACGACTGAATTTCTTTCGTCTTTGCGACGTACACGTGGTGTTAGTTCGCATTGTAATACGACCTGCATAGATATTAGTGTCCCTAGGCATATCCATATTGCATAACACATTTCATATGTTTGTGTAGAGTTTTTACGACGTTAAATTTTGCCGATATGATGTCGCAGGTAGAACCAGTCTGTGCAATATATATAGGGACGACTAGGGGTTGACGTTTTGTTGGCTTGGCGTGGGCCTGAGGTGTGCCTTAGATCCGACTAACCGGATCCGGCTAATGGTGTGTCAGATGTGGACCTAACCATATGATTTGTGAGGACACGGGGTGGGTTGAGCTACGAAGAGACCAGGACTGCCGATCTCTGGGGCTAGCGGTGTGAGCAGGTTGAGCTATGCCGGATCGGCATGCGACTGGCTGACGGTATGCAAGAGCTAAAGCCCACGATGTGCTGGCGCGGGATGGGCAGAGCTGCGCAAGAGCCGGGGACGGATATCATTTTGCAGGATGTAAGCTGACGGTATCGTGGCTCAGGTGACCTGGGCTGAGCTATATACAGGAGCCAGGGCTAACTGTGTTTTGCAAATGATGGCGGGATCGGTTGAGCATTGCTGCATGGAGCTAGGTATGGCTGCCAGTGTGCCACTTTTGTAGCACTATTGTTGAATCTGTGCATTTGTGCGCATTCTCTAGTGGTGCGTGTGCTGACTTGCACGTCGCGTGGTTCGCAGGTAGTTGTGTTCTTGTCATTTTGGCTGAGTGTGGCACACGGTGTCGCTCCGAATCAATGCGTATTTTGCCTTCCTTGTACATATACTCCTTGCTCACCCTGTAGTAGGCAGGTAATATAGCAAACTTGTTACTTTGCCAAACCCTGGGTTACCTGGTGCATTTGACTATCTCCGTGACGAATATAATCATTTCATGTCATTTATATTCATATTTGTATTAGGTTGTTACATGCAAGTTTTTGCTACAACATATATATATATATATATATATATGCACGCACACATCTTCATTTCCTACCTAATTACACAACCGAGGCTTACCACATCGCACCTACCGTGCCAAACACATATGTATGCGATAGTAGACACGGACCGCGATTTAATATGCGACGCGTCTCCCGGCGTGTTCGGGGCATACAAGGCTGCACTGACGATTCACGGCAGTCAATAGATATTTTACAAATGGTAGCGACGAATCCATTGTACAAGTCAGGTCGATCCGTTCAAATACCGGGAAAATGCTCCCGACAGGACTCGAGCTTGTGACATATCGCTCACTAGTGCGATCGCTCTATTCCACCGAGTTACAGGAACAACTTGATGCCCGGAAGCGCACTCAATGGCATCCTTGTACACGGTGCGGGGAATCGAATTGCGCGATGACCTATGCGTTATCGACTTCATCATCGATGGCACGTCGCGCAATTGCATTATTATGCGACCCGCGACTGTCCGCATAGCACGTATTGCTACCGAAATCGTATGTTCTATAATGACGATCATCCGTGACGCGATCCTCGAAGCCCGATAATACTGGTAGACAGTATGACATGATAATTAAACAACAACCCTGGCTTACCACATCGCACCTACCGCGCGTGCCAACCACAGAGGCATCCGATAGTAGACACGGACCGCGACTTAATACGCGCCCCTTCTCCCGGCGCGGTTGGGGCATACAATCCCTACCTACAATAATTAATCCGAGCAGATGTGGGCTCGTTTGGTTGTCTTCACAACCCAAAAGTCTGTCCACAGATCCATCACTCCGTGCTCATGGAGGCGGAGGTGATTCCAGAAACATCGGGGGAGATGGAATTTGACTATACCATGGCTTGATTGTTTCCTTTGTGAGATGGTCAATAGGTCGCCACTTAGAATCATACTCCGCACCCTGCATACATTCATTGGCACGGTCGCCTTGCTTCAACGCCCTGTTGATAATATGTGCATGATCTATCAAACCGTCCAGATATGAGCAGGAATGTGTGTGATGAAATCCGCATTTCGATGAATGGCATCCTATATACTGTCACCGTACAGGCATGCCGTGCAATCGATCACCGGCATCACGTCAGGAATGTAATGCACACTTATGAGAACTGCTTCACACAAAATTAAAGTGAGCTGAGACGGACGCGCTCCACTCATGTCAGGCAAGTCATTCATAGCTTATGTGCTTCAGAAGTACCTTCCACTCACCCAGAAGTTAAAAGCGCTCTTCACTCATGTCGGGTGGTGCGATGAAAGTACGCACTAACGAAGATGCGGAAAGTTGGTGGTAAAGAAAGTACGCACGGACGAGGATATGAACAGTTGGGGGTCAAGAAAGTACGCACCGACGAGGATGTGGACAGTTGGTGCTCAAGAAAGTACGCACCGACGAGGATGTGGACAGTTGGTGGTCAAGAAAGTACGCACCGACGAGGATGCGGACATTTGGTGGTCAAGAAAGTACGCACCGTTGAGGATGTGGACAGTTGGTGCTCAGAAATTACGCACCGGCGGGGGATGCGGACATTTGGTGGTCAGAAAGTACGCACCGGCCAGGATGTGGACAGTTGGTGGTCAAGAAAGTACGCACGACGAGGATGTGGACAGTTGGTGCTCAAAAGAAGTACGCACCGACGAGGATGCGGACAGTTGGTGGTCAAGAAAGTACGCACCAACGAGGATGTGGACAGTTGGTGGTCAAGAAAGCACGCACCGTCGAGGATGCGGACAGTTGGTGGTCAAGAAAGTACGCACCGACGAGAATGTGGACAGTTGGTGCTCAGAAAGTACGCACCGACGAGGATGTGGACAGTTGGTGGTCAAGAAAATGCGCACCGTCGAGGATGCGGACAGTTGGTGGTCAGAAAGTACGCACCGACGAGGATGCGGACATTTGGTGGTCAAGAAAGTACGCACTGTCGAGGATGTGGACAGTTGGTGGTCAAGAAAGTACGCACCGACGAGGGATGTGGACAGTTGGTGGTCAGAAAGTACGCACCGGCGGATGGACAGCTGGTAGTCAAGAAAGTACGCACCGACGAGGATGTGGACAGTTGGTGCTCAGAAAGTACGCACCGACGAGGATGCACTTGTTGCCCGGACATTTGGTGGTCAGAAAGTACGCATTGTAGAGGATGTGGACAGTTGGTGCTCAAAAAAGTACGCACCGACGAGGATGCGGACAGTTGGTAGTCAAGAAAGTACGCACCGGCGAGGATGCGGACATTCGGTGGTCAAGAAAGTACGCA